>JARQOC010000003.1:405208628-405262714 GCA_033576535.1 Allobates femoralis
TTGATGTGTGGACGTTTGGTGCCCAGAAGCCCGTTGGTGTGTGTGTTAGGGTATGTGGAAGAGATCCAAATAAAAAACTGCACGAAAGATAGCGGTAGCCAGATTGCTGTTTATGGCTAGGAAACTGATTGCCAGGTGCTGGATCGGGGCCGAGCCTCCCTCTAGAAGGGAATATATTCAACAAGTGAAATACGTGATAGGCATAGAAGAAAGTATCTACCAGAGGAAAAATGCCATGAAAATGTTCGAACAGATATGGGCTCAATGCAGAACGTGCTGAAGGGGTTTAAAGGGTGTAGTGCTTTCAGTGATGGTCTACAGCACTTTGGTGTGATTATTGTTTTGATGCCATAATACCATCAATTTTATGATGCTAATTCATCTTGTTTTTATTTGATCCTATAGGTCCAATGAGTAGGCTTGAAATGCCTGCTGTCTAATGGTAGGAGGGGAATGCAGTTTGGGGTATTTTTGTTAGCTTTTGACAAGCGAATTTATCACAAAATATAATATGTGTACCATTTGGATATGATGCTATTTTCATTCAATAAAAACATCTGATTTTAAAAAAGCAAGGACTGGATTTCTCCACAGGTTGTAAACCCTCCAGGTGACAGCAACCCAACCTAAATTCAACAAAAATGTTTATTTTTCAAACTGAGATGACCAAACCTTTTAAAGTTTGTGTTTGGTTTGCCGAACGGGCATATGTTCACCCACATTATTGACGAAAAGGTCACCGAAATACCGAACACCATTCAAGTCAATGGTGTCACGATAGTGGTTTAGAGGAAGCACAGCTTCAACGTTGATGAGCAATAGGGAGATGTGTTACAGGTGTAGGCATCAGGGGCGGACTGGCCCAGGTGGCAGTGGGGCAAGTGCCCCTGGGCTGGTGGTATAGCCCTCATCTAGGGCCGCCCCCCTACAGAAATGGGCTGGCCGGCGGCACTTTGCGGCCAGAGCTGTGGAACAACAGGAGACACGGCTGAGCTGTGAGTGAGCTTTGATACACAGGGAAACACCCCCTCGCTCCTCAAAACCTCTAACAGCACCCCCCGCTCCACAAAATCTCCGATAGCACCCCCCCACTCCTCACCTAGGGCTGGCAGGAGAAACTGCCTCTCGGCATTAGGAGCGCCAGTCCGCCCCTGGTAGGCATGGTGCTCAGAGAGCTTAGCTAAATTCACAAAACACACAACAAAGACACAGGCCCCTTTCACATCTCTGCGTTTGCTGCGTTTTGCTGCGTTTTGCTTCATTTGCGTTTTTTCCGCGTTTTTACCGCAAAAAACGCATGAAAACGCATGCATTTTTGTCCCATTTGATTTTAATGGGAACGCATGAAAAACGCATGCAAAAACGCATAACGCATGCGTTTTTGCAAACGCAGCCCAAAACGTTGTTTGCCACGTTTTGAGCTGCGCTTGCAAAAACGCATGCGTTTTGCGTTTTTGCAAACGCACATGCATTTTGACATGCGTTTTTGCATGCGTTTTTCATGCGTTCCCATTAAAATCAATGGGGACAAAAACGCATGCGTTTTCATGTGTTTTTTGCGGTAAAAACGCGGAAAAAACGCAAATGAAGCAAAACGCAGCAAAACGCAGCAAACGCAGAGATGTGAAAGGGGCCACAACAAGAAAAGTCTCTCCATTTCAAAAAATTATGCCCAGATACCACCAAAGTGGCATCAATTGACCCAGAATAAAAAGTTAGATTCTATATAATACCTCTCTTATTATTCTCAAAATACTGCTGACTTATACAGCATCCCACTAAATGGTTGTAACGCCTAGAAACAAAACTGTCCAGAAAGCAGGTGCTGATACCTCATGTGCATAACCTGCAAATGCACATACACAACAAACATTTAGCATTAGACAGTGGACGTATATCATATATAATTCTGGTGGCAAGCAAAATGTGACCCCCAAAATGACTAGGGGCACAAAGATCAGTGTTTTTTAAAGGACATCAGCAAATGAAACAATGTGTGCTGAAAATATAGCTCTATGGGCCGGTTTACACATAACGATGTCCCAGTGACGCCACCAATGATGGGGGTCGCTGGGACATTGTTATCTGCCTGTTTGACAGCTCCCCAGCGATCAGTGTCCAGCGAGAATGCTGGTATCCAGGGTAAAGAGCAGATAACTAAGCAGAGCGCTCTGCTTAGTTACCCACTGTTTACCCTGGTTACCAGCTCCCAGCACTGCACAACACATGCTGGGAGCTGGTAACCAGGGTAAACAGTGGGGAACTAAGCACAGCTCTCTGCTTAGTTAACCGCTCCCAGTGTGTGCTGCGTGGCGCTGGGAGGTCGATGATCGTTGGTCCCGATGTCACACACGGCGATGCTGGCCGCCCAGCGGGAGACCAACAATCGAAAAATGGCCCTGGCCATTGTACCAACGAAATTTGTGAAATTCACTTTGCTGTACAGACACTGCATAATTTTACACAGCGCTTTTATGGGAAAAAGCGCTGGCGTAAAAAGAATGACTATGTCAATTCTTTATGCAGCAGCGCTGGCGCTTTTTTCCATAGGGTGCTGCTGGGTCTGATGTCACAGAGGGGGAGGAAGAATTGTGTTCCTCCTCCCCTCTCCCCTCTGTGAGTTCTGTGACCGCCCATTTGATTTCACAGTGTATTAATATACACTACGAAATCTAAATTAAAGAAAGGCAAATATATTAAAAATAATGAAGAATTAATAATTACCCTTTCCGACGCCTTTTCGGGCCATCCGGAGCTGAGCCAAGGCCAGGTACTGACTGCAAGGACCTGGCATGATGTCATAGGGCACTGATTGACCACTCATGGTCATGTGACATGTGACGCGCATATCACATGACCGCGAGCGGCCAATCATAGCGCCCGATGTCATTATGACATCATGCAAGGCCCTGGCAGGTCGATGCCTGCTGCTGCTCCCGATCCACGGCTCCGGAACACCCGGCGGAGGGTAATTTTAAGAATCTTTATTATTTTTAATACATTTGGCTTAATTTTACATTTCATTTTGCAGTGTATAATACGCTGCAAAATCAAATGGGGCTGTGACAGATGTCACAGAGGGGAGGAGGAACAGGATTCTTCCTCCCCTCTGTGACATCACTTCTCCCCGGCCCGTAAAAAAGCGTGCTGTCTGAAAATCACTGCTTTTTTTTGCGCTTTTTTGCGTGGGTGCAAAACGCTGGTAATAGCACCTGCTCAAAAAAGCGCAAAAAAAGAGCTATGTGTGAACATAACCTAACTGTGAAACAATGGGAAAAAGGACAAGTGTATTTAGTGTGAGAGGCAGCACAAAATGCTAGTAGTACTACTTTGTATTTGGCAAGGGCACAAGGACCGTATTAATGTGGCTAATGTAAATGTCACAAGCCAAGCAGTGACCCCCAAAATATTGTGGTAAAAGTACCAGTGTGTTTAGTGTACCAGGCAGCAAAAAATGCTAGTAGGACTGCTTTGTATTTGCAAAGGGCACTAGCATCTTATTAATTTGGTTGATGTGGAAGGCACAAGCCAAGCTGTGACCCCCAAAACAGTGAGGAAAAATGACCAGTGTGCTTAGTGTGCCAGGCAGCACAAAATCCAGGGAGTACTGCTTTGTATTTGACAAGGGTACTAACACCGTATTAATGCAGATGATGTGGAAGGCACAAGCCAAGCCTGTGAGCCCTAAAGTATTGGGAAAAAAGGACCAGTGCGTTTAGTGTGCCAGACAGCACAAAATCCTAGAAGTACTGCTTTGTATTTGACAAGGGTACTAATGTTGTAATGGGACAAAATGCCGGAATGCCCGCGCTGCCACCAGGAATCACCAGGAAACGAAGAGTTGACGGGGCAGATTTTTCTTTATTTTATCCTACACGTTTCGGAGCTTTTAGCTGAGCTCCTTCCTCAGGGATGTTCCCTGAGGAAGGAGCTCGGACTGAGGCTCTGAAACGCGTAGGATAAAATAAAGAAAAATCTGCCCAGTCAACTCTTCGTTTCCTGGTGATTCCTGGTGGCAGCGCAGACATTCTGGCATTTTGTCCCATTACAGCATTCCTGTTTCCACGGTTATCGAGAAGGTGCGGCCCTGCAGCAGCCATCCTACAAGCCATCTTACAGGCAATTATACCAGTTGTGGGTGACACAACCGAGCCAGGTGAGCAGTTCCTAATATACACCACTATAACCCTTTGTAAAAAGGATAAGACCCTATGCGCATTTATATCACGTTTACAAGGGTACTAATGTGGCATCCCAGAGTTTGGATGCCACTATGTCATTATCTACCTAGGGGGGTAGTGTCATACCTGAGAGCAACAGAGGGTATTCATTCCAGGCAAAACCAAAGAACACAACATCTTTCTGCCTCCATGCCTGAAGGGGGAGATGTAAACCTGGGTTCAGGGCAGCTCCCCTATAAATTCTGGTCTGGGGCAGAGTTAGTCAATTCATTACAAAGCAGTACTGAGGAAGACATCGTGTGGGCTAGAGCAGTGCTAAGCTCGCCCCAGGAAAGCGAAGCCTAGCTAAGGGACCTAAGGCAAGGGTCTGAGGAAGTCGAGGAGAGTCTGGGGAGCCGAGCGGTTGTCCAGCTCACCCCAGAGGAAAAGTGCCAAGAAATGGACACTGGCTGTAAAGGGCCTTACGACCCGGCAGCTAATACCAGAGAGTGGGGAATTCCAAGTTCCCCATCCACACCAAGTGCCCGGAGGCAAAGCAGCATTAATAGCCCAAAAGTAGCTGCCCGTAAAGTGGGGCTAATAAAGGACTTGAGCTGCCTGTCATACTGGCACGTGCAGGACAGAGAGAGAAAGAGGGCCGCAGCTCAGCTTTAAGCAGCAGCAGGTATCCACGGGAGAAAGTGCAGCAGGGAGGCCTCTGAACTTGTCGGGGTGGAGAACTTTGAGTTGCTCGCAGGTTACACCGTCTCGCAGAACAGCATTTGTGGTGGAAACGGTCTACCAGTAAAGGATCTGAGGAACCAACAAAACGTCAGTCTGTCTGTTAATGTGCACCCTCCATCCTGCACCCTACACCCTTCTACATCCACTGCCCTGGGGATCTGCTCTGCCCGTCGGCAGCCACACCATCCCAGCTGCCTATCCATCATTCCCCAGAGGTTTTGCAGCAGTGGTGGCTACCCATAGCCACAAACCACAGGTGGCGTCACAAATAACTCCCAGATAAATCACCCCTTTCTTTACACTAGCCAAGAACTGCCTTTTACAACTGAACCCAGGGCCAGAGAAGCCAGATCTTTACCCCTGTGACTCCCCAGAACTGCTAAACAGCCTGGTTCTGAGTACCCTATGGCCCTGGGGCGACACACTAACACTGTATTAATGTGGCTGATGTGGACGGCACAAGCCAAGCTGTGATCCCAAAAATGTTGGGGAAAAAGACCAGTGCTTTCAAACAAGAGGCAGCACAAAATTTTACTACTCTGTGGGCCGGAAAAAAATAGCCCTGCCTCTGACAAGAGCTGTTATATGAACACCACTGGAAAAACAGTGTAACCTGTCCCTACCTAATTCACAATCTCTCCCTTCCTATACTGTGACCTTGTTCAGTGATTTCAGCTCTGAAAAGAGCTATGGTATTCTAGTACTATGGAGGTAGTGACAGTCTCCTTCAAATTCTCTCCCTACTCGAAAAACTCTCCCTCCCAACACTACACTGACCTAGTATACAGTGCAGGTAGCCCTGAAAATAGCTTTTGTGTTATAAAGAGGCCTAAACACTCTCCCTAGCAGCTGCTCGCTCTCTCCCTATGCTTCTACAATGCTGGTTCCGGAAGCAATGTACGCAAAATGGTGGCAGCAGGGCTTTTATAGACTATATGACGCTGCGCGGCCAGCCAATCAAGGTAATGCTACAACCAAAATGACTGTGGCATTACTGTAATTGGTTAAGCATGTTTAGTGGCTGCAAATCAGGCACCAAAACTGGTGGGCAGGACATCTGAATATAGCGCAGCGAGTACACAAATACTTGCAGAAAAACGAGTAGCACAAATACCATACTATCTGTGCGAGTAGCGAATACTAACGATTACACTCACTCATCACTACTTATAATATTGAGAAAGATTTCCTCCTTCTTTTATGGTGCAGCAAATGTCTATAGGTACTGTCACACACAGCAATTTTGCTAGCAATTTCACTGGCAATTTGCTGATTGCAGTGAAATGATGGACACATTGTTCTATTTGTACACTGCAACAAAATAGAACAATGTGTCCATGATTTCACTGCAACCAGCAAATTGCCAGTGAAATTGCTAGCAAAATTGCCGCGTGTGACGGTACCTTACGTCTTAATGGCCTATCTCCAGTAAACTAGTACATAGTTGTAATACTGTTACTTTAGAAAGACAGAAATACAGGCCTAAACCATCTTTTCCCACAATAAATAAGGCCAAAATAACTGAAATGATGCATTTTTTCATTGATTGCTAAGTGATTTTGGTTCTTAACCTGGAAGCTAAACAACCTAATTACCTTAACAAAGACCCCTCTATGACCATCATCACTATACACAGTTGCACTCATCCTCTTCTAAGTTATTGTCTTTAGTAATGCTCTACAGCGGACATTGTACTAAAACTGAATGATATATAAATTAGAATATATTAAGTCGTTCACATGGCAGATTTACTAAATGTATCTATTCTTCACCTTCAACGTCCTGTACTAAAAAATCCACTAATACAAAGATGAATATGTGCCACAAAATCATATTATTACCAGGAAATAGTACATCCACATCAGGCAATTATATTAACAATCGGAGACCTACCTGTCTTCCCGAGGGAAGAATTAGATGATTGCAAAGTAAATAAACATGAAAAATGGCTACGCAGAAATGTCTTCCAGCTCAGCCCTCATCTGCCAGGAGAACATCTCTGAAATTGTCCATTTAAATCCCAGAGAATACAGCACTTTTACTGTGCATTGAAAGGCCCTTTGTACTGCAATCGCTCATGTTTGGGACGTGTTATATAAATTCGTCCTCAGTAGACTGGACATGCCCATAGAATATATGTGCAGCAGGAAGGACTATGTGTCATCAATTCACAGTTGGTACAGATTTAGCAGCTGATGCACAAGCTATTGTGAATGTGCAATGGAGGAGACAGGAAGGCGAGGAGGAGGAGGGGGATGATTGGTACTCCAATAGCTACCACCCCTCCCTTTTCAAGGGAAGGTTCGTCTTGATTGGATAGAACTTGGCAGCATCTTAGCAAACTAGAAATCAGCTATCAGAAAGATAGAGAGAAGACAAGCTTTTAGTGTATACTGATGAATTAACTCTGAAGATATTGATGGGTTGTAAATAAAATGTTATGCAGAGACTCAATGGACGACATTTAAAACAACTAACAATCACATATATGGTTTTCTGATCACACTATCATTTTTGTGAAATAATATGACTTTGGTTGTCATACACTTTGATGGTGGCATGTTTCTTACTGTTACAGAAGTATACAGTACATACCAAAAGTTTGGATACACCTTCTCATTCAAAGAGTTTTCTTTATTTTCATGACTATGAAAATAGTAGATTCACACTGAAGGCATCAAAACTATGAATTAACACATGTGGAATTATATAAATAAAAAAGTGTGAAACAACTGAAAATATGTCTTATATTCTAGGTTCTTCAAAGTAGCCACCTTTTGCTTTGATTACTGCTTGGCATTCTCTTGATGAGCTTCAAGAGGTAGTCATATGTAGTGATGGGCGCACCCAAACTATGAAGTTTGAGGTCCATACCGAACACCTAGTGTTCAGAAAAGTACGTGTTACTGTTTGGGTTCGGCTGGGGAGAGGGTCTGCAAAAGAAGCATAATGGCGATTAAAGCAGGAGAATTACACTTACCAAGGACCAAAGCATCATGTTTATTCACTTTGTCTCTCTGCTCATTCTCTGTGACATTGTTTGTGATTGGCCGTTGCATTCAGACTGCACCACTACTCATTGTACGAGTGTCTATTATAAGTTGCCATTGGCAACAAGCCTATCATCATATTTGTGTAAAAAATGAATAATTTAAAAAGTGCATGCCCCCCATTTTTACATATACTGTATATAATAAAAAATAATGCTTCTGAGCAGAAGGAATATTAGGAGCATGATAGTGTTATGACACAAACAATGCATTACACTGGAGTACATAGAACAGACAAACATAGAACAATTAAGTTAACTCAACTTTATCTCAAGATGAATACAGATGAGTAAAGTGGTCAAGCTGGTTCTGCAGATTTCACACAGACCATAGCTTTGCATTTGTTGGCACTATCATATAAGTTATATACAGGTGTTGGACAAAATAATGGAAACACCTGGAAAAATCAACTAAAGTTAGTATAATATGGTGTACAGTCATGGCCAAAAGTTTTGAGAATGACACCAAAATGATATTTTCACATGATCTGCTGCCCTCTGGTTTTTATTTGTGTTTGTCTGATGTTTATATCACATACAGAAATATAATTGCAATCATATTATGAGCACCAAAAGGTTATATTGACAGAATGAGTTAATGCAGCAAGTCAATACTTGCAGTGTTGACCCTTCTTCAGGACCTCTGCAATTCTCCCTGGCTGCTCTCAATCAACTTCTGGACCAAATCCTGACTGATAGCAGTCCATTCTTGCATAATCAATGCTTGCATTTTGGCAGAATTTGTTGGTTTTTGTTTGTCCACCCGTCTCTTGATGATTGACGACAAGTTCTCAATGGGATTAAGATCTGGGGAGTTTCCAGGCCATGGACCCAAAATCTCTATGTTTTGTTCCCTGAGCCATTTAGTTATCACCTTTGCTTTATGGCAAGGTGCTCCATCATGCTGGAAAAGGCATTGTTGGGCACCAAACTGCTCTTGGACGGTTGGGAGAAGTTGCTCTTGGAGGACATTCTGGTACCATTCTTTATTCATGGCTGTGTTTTTAGGCAAGACTGTGAGTGAGCCAATTCCCTTGGATGAGAAGCAACTACACACATGAATGGTTTCAGGATGCTTTACAGTTGGCATGAGACAAGACTGGTGGTAGCGCTCACCTCTTCTTCTCCGAATAAGCTGTTTTCCAGATGTCCCAAACAATCGAAAAGGGGATTCATCAGAGAAAATGACTTTACCCCAGTCCTCAGCAGTCCACTCCCTGTACCTTTTGCAGAATATCAGTCGGTCCCTGATGTTTTTTCTGGAGAGAAGTGGCTTCTTTGCTGCCCTCCTTGAAACCAGGCCTTGCTCAAAGAGTCTCCGCCTGACAGTGCGTGCAGAAGCACTCACACCAGCCTGCTGCCATTCCTGAGCAAGCTCGGCACTGCTGGTAGTCCGATCCCGCAGCTGAAACAGTTTTAAGATATGGTCCTGGCGCTTGCTAGTCTTTCTTGGGCGCCCTGGAGCCTTTTTGACAACAATGGAAGCTCTCTCCTTGAAGTTCTTGATGATGCGATAGATTGTTGACTGAGGTGCAATCTTTCTAACTGCGATACTCTTCCCTGTTAGGCCATTTTTGTGCAATGCAATGATGGCTGCACGTGTTTCTTTAGAGATAACCATGGTTAACTGAAGAGAAACAATTATACCAAGCACCAGCCTCCTTTTAAAGTGTCCAGTGGTGTCATTCTTACTTAATCATGACTGATCGCCAGCCCTGTCCTCATCAACACCCACACCTGTGTTAATGGAACAATCACTAAAACGATGTTAGCTGCTCCTTTTAAGGCAGGACTGCAATGATGTTGAAATGTGTTTTGGGGGTTAAACTTCATTTTCTAAGCAAATATTGACTTGACAAGTAATTGCTGTTAAGCTGATCACTCTTTATGACATTCTGGAGTATATGCAAATTGCCATTAGAAAAACTGAAGCAGTAGACTTTGTTAAAATTAATATTTGTATCATTCTCAAAACTGGCCATGACTGTAGGTCCACCTTTTGCGGCGATTACAACCTCAATTCTCCCAGGTTTGGATTCATACAAGGTGATATAATTGGCCCTGTGGATCTCCACGAAATATCACCCCAGATCATCACAGAACCTCTGCCATGTTTTACGGTTGGGAGAAGGCAGTCTGGATGGAATGCTTCTTTCGGCTGTCTCCAAACGTACACTTGGCAGGTGGTCAAAAAATGGGATAGGCCTTGTTCACACATACCAATGCGTTTTTTTAGCCCTTAGAAAAACTGATCAGTTTTTCTAAGGGTGCCAAATACTGTCCCCTGTGGTTCTGAATGTTTTTGAGACGTTTTTGGACTTAGTCATTTTTTCATTAAAAATGCATATGCATTAACGCATGCGTTAACGCAGGTGCCTATATGTGCCATGCGTTAACGCATGCGTTTCCCATATTGCCCCATGTTAAAAAAACGCATGCGTTTTTTCAACAACCCATGCGTTTTTTTACAGCACCCAAAAAAAGCTGCATTCAGTGTTTTTTGGAATGGTGGAAAAAAACGCATGTGTTGTTAAAAAACGCAGCTACACTTAAGTGCACCATGCGTTAACGCATCTGCGTTTTTTATAAACAGCTAAAAGACGCAGAGAATGCCAAAAAAGATGATATGTGTGAACAAGGCCGTAAACTATCATTCGTCTGAGAATATCACGTTTCCACTGCTTGAGGGACCAATTCTGGAGGTTTCTACACCACTCTAAACACTTGGAAACATTTGTCATTGAGAGCAGTGGTTTTCTAATTGCAGCTTTTCCGTGGAATCCAGATTTGTGCAGCTCCCGACGAACAGTTTTCGTGGAAACTGGGTTCTGTAGGTGTTCATTGAGCTCAGCAGTGATTTTCGGAGCTGTGGCCTTGCGATCCTTTATCAAAATTTGCTTTAGAGTCCGACGGTCTCTCTCGGTCAACTTCGACTTTCGGCCGGACCTGTGCTTTGCTGCGGACATTTTCCCTCCTCTTTCAAACGCAGTCATTCCTTTGGAGACCATACCTCTTGACACACCAAGCATTCGGGCACTTTGTTACACTAGCGCCTGCCATACGAGCACCAACACTTTGGCCTTTTTGAAAATCCGAAAGGTCTGCCATTGGTATCAGGTTCTCATCAATGTTCTTACAATTCAGCAAAACAAACAGTTAATTTACATACACATATTACTTAGCACAATCAACTACAAACATTTAACATATGTCACAGTTTGCATGTTTATAACATGTTCGAAGATTATGATGCCAAAACGTTAGGTGTTTCCATTATTTTGTCCAACCCCTGTATACCCAACTTCAGGTCCTGATTGAAAATAGTTATGCTGCTTTCACATTATGATTTTCGGTCATCCGATTGTGTCCGTTTCAAAACGGATACACTCGAATTCGAAATCGGCTCCCATGTCCCCCTATGGGAATCGGATCAGATATGCCACTATTGGCATCTGATTTTGGCACCATCCGTTGCTGTCCGATTTAATCACGGGCACAAAATCGCAGCCTGCTACGATTTTGTGTCTGTGACTCAAATCAGACAGTATCGGATCAGTGCTGATCCGAGTGCCCACAAAATGTGAGCCTATGAACATCAGATCCAAGTGCACCTCAGATCCGATATCGTCTCTGTGTTCCCTGCCTCTCCCTGTCTCTCCCTGCATCTTCCTTCCCCCATCTCCTCCCCATCTCCTCTATTTTGTCCTTCCCCGCTATTCTACTCTGTCCCCCCGCTCCTCTATCCTGATCTAATCCCTATCCTGTCCCATGTTCTCTTCCCTGTGTGTTAAACAAAAGAAAAACTCTTCCTGGAGGATACATCACCTTGTCACTGGCTCCCAAGATGCGACACCATCGGGGCAGAAGGGCCTGTGGTGATGTCACGGAGCCAGTCAGTTGAATAACGGGGGAAGAAGATTGAGGAGGCAGGAGCAGGGAGAGACAGGGGACCGCAGGATCCACACGGATCCTGCTTAGAATCGGATCGGATGGCTATTTGCCATCCGATTGCAGGGATCTGTGTGGATCTGTGGCTGTCCATGGGATCCTCCTTTAAACTTGGATCCCACAGACAGCCAATAAATCGTGATGTGAAAGCAGCCTTACCTGTGAAATAAGATAAAGAACATACATACAAACCAACAAAGAACCATGAGGTAAATATCTATTCATCACAATGGGATGATTACTTATTCAATTGTTTGCTAATTTAACCATTTACTTTGAGCTCACTGTCTACACCACGTGTATTTCAATAATATATTGGCCATGAATGTACATAAAGATATTAATTGTAGAGAAAAGTAATTTTCCATGGATACAGTACTGTATCTGATCTGTTGAACAAAATACATTGGTTAGTCTGATTGCTTTTATATCTTGTGAAAATTGGTCTCCAGTCTAAAAAGACATTCAAACATAATTAGATTACATGTACAAATCATATAGAAAATAAAACTTTATCCTATACATTATCCTTATGCTAATTCATAGTCGAGCCCCAGGCCCTGGGGTACTCGGGTACCAGGCTCGGTGGTTGTTCAGGGATGTCACGGGTGGCAGTGCCTGATCCCGTGGCCTGGGTGACACTTCAAAAAGGGTGTATTTACAGGGGATGAGAGTGGGTCATGTGACGCCACCTGTAGTACCTGGTGATGGGTCACCAGCGCTGCTACAATCCGCCGGAGGTGGATGGTAGTGCGGCTTAGTTGGCAAAGCTCTCGACAGGTGGAGCGAGTCCTCCGGGGCAGCGTAGTGTATAGGGGCAGCTTGGAGTGGAGCTATAGGCAGGGATAGGGAGTGATGTAGCAGTCTATGAGGGACGCTGGGAGCAGAGAGGAAAGACGCACACACACTGCAGAAGTCTCTTTTACATTTTTACTGTTGGTACGGCAGGTAAAGTTGTCCAGGGCACTGACAGGTGACCAGGTGCACAGTGAGCTTCCACAGCAAGTGGATATAAGGCCTCCTCTGTTCCTCTGTGGTAACTGAAGCCCAGTCTGCATGCAGCCAGACCGGCCTCCTCTCTCTTCCTGTCCTCGCTCTCTCCTCCTGTGCAGTCCAGATGTTACACTCTCTGATCACTGCTGTGCTGCGCTACACTGTGGTGTCTGGCTCCCTCTCTCTGGACCCACAAGGGGACCGGATAACTGAAGTCTCCACGGTGCGATGGGGTTTTCTGTAGTCCTGAAGTATCCTACAGGTGCGGATCCCCGATGTACGTCTTTGTGCGAACTTCCAATAGTTCCTCACTCCCTTTGGCTGTCTACTCCTTGCCTTCTGTCCCCACTCAGGCTTGCGGGACATCAGAAGGGCCCCTCCAGGTCACTGGCTCGGGCCTAACCGCAGCACCGACCTCCAGGACGTCCTCCTAGTGTCTGCACACTCTGACTAACTCTCGCCCCAACAGCAGTATTTATAGGGGACCTCACCTAAAGTCAGTGAGTCTAACTTCCCCTACTGTGCCGGGGTGGAAGATGTTGCATGTAGTAGGTACCTGCTGTGGAAACCCAGCTGTGCATTAGGGAAGTCTGTAGCTACCTGCGTGAGCAGGGCGCAACATCATAACTAACTGGATAGCCAAAAAAAACCTCAGTGTTTACCCAACAATATTGGTACATTGTGCTGTGTTACTTAGCAATAGAGGTAAAGTAATTTGTGACCAAGTCAAAAATAAGTATTTGTACACAGGACCTGCTGAAGCGTGCAGAGCACGCAAAACGGCCACCGTCATCCCTCCGTCCTCCCTTCCCTGCACCCACCGATGTAAACTTTTGGAATAAAGCTGTTCTTGGAATAAAGGATCCCGGAGTGCCGCTGTTTTCTTCTTAAGTTTTTAATTGATCCCTGCATCTACAGCTGAGCAACCCAGATCCATGAACACCTCTGCACACAGGACTTCAATGCAACAAGGTCAGTGCCTGATTTCTCTTCTCAACTAAGTGTTTGATGATCAAAAATAAGTAGAATAATTGACTTTCTAATAACCTGAATGCAGAGTTATTAACACCTTCTCTTTGTGGACTAAAATGTGTGGTATCCCGCTGTCTTTTGGTCTGCAGGGCACTCCAGCTTCTGCCGCTGCCCCAGACTGTGGAGCCCTCTTTCTCTCTAACCCCCCTCCGATCCTCCCCACCGAGTAATGGCTCTACCCCCCCCCACACCATTATCTCATCGCTCAGTTGGCTCTCCTTTGGGCCTTATAAGCTGAGCATCTTCTTCATCTTGCCATACTGCTCACAGGGTGAGCATCGCCTCAGAGACAATTGACCCCTTGGAGGCAGTGGTAAGAGAGAGGATCGACCGGGAGGTCGAGCAGAGGTCTACCAGACCATTCTGCCCGCCGCAGCGTCTAAGTCCTGGTCCCCTAGCCCCCTGGGGCATGCGCAGAGCTCGCAAAGCAGGCCGACATCCCTTGGAGCCGAAGGAAGCTGCGTCGCTTCCGGTACCGTGGCCTCTCTCTGCAAGGGATCGCGCGTCATATCGCTCCTCACCTCCGCTTATGCCGCCAGGCGTATCACGTCCAGTCCTGGGGCATGATCTCGCCCCACATGACACAACGTCACATCTGGGCCAGCGGTCGGGGGCATATACCTGCGGACCCCTGGCGCTGCTGCACAGCCCTCCGCACACTCCCGGCACCAGAGTCTCTTGCAGCTGCGCAGCTGCTCACACAGGCACCCCACCCTATAACTAACATTGGGGTTTCTAGCAGTAGAGGCTCCTCTTCATCAGAGGAGCCCTTAGGTGCTGGCTCTTCCCAGTAGCAGGGGACACACTATGGCCATCAGGGCCAGGCCCCTTCCCCAGTGGACTCAGAGCTCCCGCACATTGCAGGGCCCCCATCGCTCCTCACTGCTCACCGTGCTCACTGCTGGCCCCCGAGCACCCACTCACTAGCCTGATAGACCACCCATCCCTGGACATTACAACTACCTCCGGGTCAATCCCCACAGGGGTCAACCAGTCACACCACCAGGGGGGGCACATCTACTCAGGGCAGTTCCCGCTTGCACAGGGAAGGGCATCCGATTTGGCTGCATGATCGTCTCACCATTCATCCCCAAATGGCCATCATCCCAGGAGGTCTCCCACTACATCTTGCAGTAGGAGCCAGGAGAGCCAAGAGCATCACCGCTGTGGCCCCTGGAACTCCCATCGCCACCGTCATTCTCGTGCCCCCAAGAGCAGCAGGTGATCCTCCCGCAGGTGTTCTTATATGTTGTCTAGCGCCTCCTCAACCGGGTCACGCTGTAGTCGCTCTCAAAGCAGGGCTCCACATGTAAAATCCTCCCAACAACATTCCGACACGGGATCAGCTCCTCCACATCTTCCGGCTTTCGCCACGGTTAGCCCCGCCCCTTTCATGACGCGGCCGCCCTCACACCACTGGATGAAGCCCACAGGGGGCGGCCATAATGAATGAGGGGGCGGAGGCTGCAGCAAACAGCCCCGCCCATGGATTTCCCACCACACTGCCGACGAGATCATGTAAATATAAGCTACATTCTATACTTTAATACATCATTTTTCCAAAAACAGGAATAACTATACAAGAGGGGTGTATGCACCCCTCTATACTCATACGGGGGGGCGGGGAGTTTTGGGGACTTTCACGGAGCTCGGAGGAGCCCGTGCCATGGGGGAAATTGTAGAAAAAGCCCACCAGAGTGGGCGGCCGGTCTCTAGGGGGGTCTAAGCCCCCCCTAGAGACCTCAAACATTCCTTTAGTTAGTAAATTTAACTCTTTAATAGTCATAGTACAGTTTGCTTATCCCGGCAATAGCCGGGATGCGCAAACTATGCAGTTGCCGGATGGCTCAGGATTACACATCCTGAGCCATCCGGTTACTGCAGTGCGGTACAGAGAACCGCTGCGAAAACTGCTGCCTGCATGATTTTTCACGCAGGCTGCAGTGCCGGAGACGGACACCGGATGGCTTGTGAAGCCATCCGGTGTTTTGCATTGGCTCCTATGAGGAGCGTTTCCTGGTCCGGTTTTGAGCTTTTTGAAAGCTCAAAACCGGATCAGGATTCTTTTTAAAAAACGGAGATGTGACCCTGGCCTTAGATAATTCTGTCAGTAGATGTTAAGAAGGGGATTTTTATGTTGGGATTCTAAGCGGGATAGAGTGTTGAGGGCCGACTGAAGAGTGAGGTTATACTTCTTTTTGGCTATCACTTTTATTTTAATAAAAACTCCCCGCACTACAGCCTTGTGGGCAAACCAGAGGGAGTCATCCCGAACCTCTCCAGTGTCGTTGGTGGAAAATAATTCTTTAAGGCCCTGTTCAACTAATTGTGAGTTTGCCTTATCGACTAACAGGTATTTGTTAAAACACCACTGTGCAGGAGGCCCAATGGCCATAGGGTCCTCCAGGCAGACAGACACCGGAGCATGGTCTGACCAGGAAATATTGCCTATGGCTGCAGAGACGCAGTGGGGCAAAGCAACGTCATCCACCAGCACATAGTCAATTCTGCTGTAAGTACCATGTCTAGGGGACATGAAAGTGTAGTCCCTTTCGTTGCAGTGACGATACCTCCATATGTCATGTAGGTTGTGAGAGCTAACAAGAGGGCCCAGCTCACCTCTAGATAGTGAAGAAGCTGAGCAGTCTAAACCCTTAGACATAGGAATGTTGAAGTCAGCTGCAATTAATTTATAACCATGTTGGATAGGGTCCACCGTCTGGAGGAAACCTCTTAAAAATTTAATTTGGCCAGAGTTGGGGGCATAAATTGAGGCAATAGTGTAGGGAATGTTATTGATGAGGTAGAGAATTATTATGACCAAGAGGGTCAGCTGCAGAACGGATGAGCTTAAACGCAATAGAGTTGCTAAAGAAAACGGCAACCCCTGCTTTTTTCATTTTGCCATTTGCAAAAAATTGGTGCGGGTACAGACTGGGGTACATTCTAAAATTATCATGTTCTAACAAGTGTGTTTCTTCGACGTAGATTATGTCATGATGAGTCCTGGACAATTGCCGCCAGACCACTGATCTCTTGCCCAGTGAGTTAAGGCCATTCACATTAATCGAATATAATGAGATACTCATGGTGGAGCATACGGGAAATGATATATAAAGCTAGGTCTTCTGAGGTGATGCAGGTGAGTTGCATATATGGGTTGTCTCCAACCTGAGATGATCATGAAAGGAGAAGGAAAGGGAAGAACGGGAGAGACAAACATGGAAAACAAACCACAAGCAACAAATAAACAAGTGAGCCTGTTCAGGGTAAACCCCGAACCAAAAAAGTGAAAAAAGTCACTTAACAGGGCAACACGCTGAGCAACAGGTATGAAACTCAGCAGAGAAAAAAAGAAGTTCCATACAGGAAAACAGCCAGGGAAATCAGAACACTTTGGCGCCTCAGGCTACCCCCCAATCAGGGTCAATGCGACATCTGCCATCAGATCTTGGGGAGTCCACAACCGAGGAGGAGCTGGGGGACATCAGGCACCATTGGGACAATATCTTCCCCACCTGAGACGGGGTAAGGCAGGTGGTAATAGAACCATTTTTACGGATTAGGAGATCAGTTGGATAGCCCCAGCGGTATGCGATTCCTTACTCCCTCAACACGCTGGTGTACGGCAGAAAGGCCCTGCGGAGGGTCAAAGTTCCAGGTGATAAGTCGGGAAAAACAGAAATGTGGTAAATTGATCCGGGAACGAGGTTTTGCTCCTTAAGTTTTGAAGAAAATCTTCCTTCATTTAAAAAAAATGAATACATGCAAACACGTCTCTTGGAATTGAGGGGCCCAGATTAGACGGCTTAGGAATGCGATGTATACGATCTATTATAATGTCCTTCTTTTCAGCCTGTGGCAGGACCGCCATTATAAAGTCCTGAAGGAACACCCTCAGGTCCACCGCCGCAACGGATTCATCTATTCCTCTCAGTTTAACGGTATTCCTCCTGGACCTGTCCTCCAGGTCCAGGGTTTTAGATTGGGTTTTCACCGCCATTTGTTGTAAGGTATCATGGGTAACCCACAACTCATTATGTGAGGCAATCAGCTCCACCATCTTACGCTCTAGCCGGTCTGTGCGACTCCCAAGCTTCTCAATATCCCCTTTCATGTCCGCAATCATGGATCTTATGTCCTCCTAGAGTGAAGATCTGAGGGCACATAGCATGTCCCGCAGGACGCCAGCAGTCACTGGGGCATCTGTCTGTTCGGCAGCAGCTGCTCCTATGGAGGGCTGGGAGCCTCGCGCGAGGTGAAGGTGGCACCATTTTGGAGCCGCGTGCAGGCTGCTGTGGGGCCGCGAAAAAATCAATAATATGCCTCAGGGTATCATGGGAACCACGCTTGTGTTTCCCCATGCACTCACCGCTTGATCCGGTATCTGTTGCGGGAGTGGAGGAGTCGTCGGCACTGTGCTGTGAGCCTCTTTAGTATCCCTGTGCACGGAGCTCCCGATCTATGCGGCCATCTCCATGTGCAGTCAGGCTACATTCCCCGAGCATGTCAATTTCTTGGCGGTTTCCCTGATCCACTTTTACATTGCCCCCATTGTTGAATGGGTTCATAAAAAGCAGAGCCTGAAAATCACACTGCATGAATGGTGATATTTTTATTTTTCTAAAGCAGATCCGTTTTGTGGATCCTCAAAAAAATGCTGCAAAAACACAGTGTGTGAGCGTCTATGTCCAAACATGTAGGTTTTTGGTGTGATCACATCTGTAGCAAATCTGCAGCAAATCCTAGGGGTTGTTTTTTTCTTCTGATTTCTTGGCAGGAGATTTTCTACATTTTTTAGTGTGTTTTTCTTTGGTGCATTTTTGCTGCAGATTTTCCATAGAAACTATAGCAAACGCAGAAAACAATTGACATGCTTGTCTTTCAAAAATGCAGCAAAACCTGTGATGTAGACACATTCTGCAGAGAACAAAAACCAATGTGTGTGGACAGCTTATTTCTGAATCATATAGGTTTTGCTGGAAACCAAAAACACAGGATTAGATTAACACATAGGCTAGGGTCACATTTTAAGCAAGAATTGCCTTCACCGCATCCAGATCCGGATGCGGTGAATGCAATGCCGGGCACACACATTTTTTTACAAAAATGTGTGCAGAATACCGCACTGCAGTTGCCGGATGGCTCAGGATGTGTAATCCTGAGCCATCCGGCAACTGCATAGTTTGCTGATCCCGGCTATTGCCGGGATAAGCAAACTGTCCAATGTCTATTAAAGTGTTAAATTTAGTGCCTAAAGGAATGTTTCAGGTCTGTAGGGGGGCTTAGACCCCCCTATTGACCGGCCGCCCACTCTGCTGGGCTTCTACTGTAAAATCCACATGGCACGGGCTCCTCTGAGCTCCGTGCATGTTCCCCTACCTCCCGCCCCCCGTATCTGTACAGAGGGGTGCCTGCACCCCTCTGTTAGAATTATCCCTAAATGTGGCATCAACAGATTACAGTAATAAAGTTCTATAGTTACGGCATTCTTGATGTTCTTTCACGATCCCTCTATGGGCGGGGCTTTGTTCTTCTGCCGCCGCCCATGGAATGATGATGCCCGCCTCCTCTGGCCTTCACCCTGTGTTTTCAGGGCGGCCGCGTCATGAAAGGGGCGGGGCTACGTTCACGTCATTCCGTAGCCCCGCCCCTTTCATGATGCGGCCGCCCTGAAAACACAGGGTGAAGGCCAGAGGAGGCGGGCATCATCATTCCATGGGCGGCGGCAGAAGAACAAAGCCCCGCCCATAGAGGGATTGTGAAAGAACATGAAGAATGCCGTAACTATAGAACTTTATTACTGTAATCTGTTGATGCCACATTTAGGGATAATTCTAACAGAGGGGTGCAGGCACCCCTCTGTACAGATACGGGGGGCGGGAGGTAGGGGAACATGCACGGAGCTCAGAGGAGCCCGTGCCATGTGGACTTTACAGTAGAAGCCCAGCAGAGTGGGCGGCCGGTCTATAGGGGGGTCTAAGCCCCCCCTACAGACCTGAAACATTCCTTTAGGCACTAAATTTAACACTTTAATAGACATAGGACAGTTTGCTTATCCCGGCAATAGCCGGGATCAGCAAACTATGCAGTTGCCGGATGGCTCAGGATTACACATCCTGAGCCATCCGGTTACTGCACAGCGGTACAGGGAACCGCTGCGAAAACTGCTGCCTGCATGATTTTTAACGCAGGCAGCAGTGCCGGATACGGCCACCGGATGGCTTGTGAAGCCATCCGGTGTATTGCATTGGCTCCTATGAGGAGCGTTTCCTGATCCGGTTTTGAGCTTTTTGAAAGCTCAAAACCGGATCAGGATTTTGAAAAAAAACGGGAATGTGACCCTGGCCATAGTTACATAAACCAAGGCAACACCTGACCCCAAAAAATGCAGCAAAACCTTAGTTTGGCTTCACACCACAGTGTGATCCGGTCCGGGGCTGTCCAATGTGAATTGGACAGCCCTGAACCCGATTTGCAAACAGAACCGGAGGGCAAATATGCCAGTTTGCAGCCGGATGCCTCAGATCGCAGCCGCAGCTGCTGAAATTTCAAGAACGCGGCTAGCGGGGAGCTAACCGCGGTCCTGAAATCTCAGCAGGGAACAGCTGATGGTACTGAAGTTTAGCAGCGCTCGCTGCTAACCTCCAGCACCCAGCGTCCAGCTCCCACATCCGGTTTTATGATGCAGCGCAATCCGGCGCCATAGACCCAAATGTTAGGGGGCGCCGATTCCGGGAGGATCCAATTTGCTCAGATTTTTCCCCCGGACACAAAAATGTTGCTTGCAACGTTTTTGTGTGCGAGGGAAAAATCTGAATTTTCCAGGATCCTCACAGACAGATGGAAACTGGATGGCAAATAGCTGCCATCTGGCTCCATCCGGCCCCATAGAAATACTCATGTGGCGCCCCGCAGCGAGTGCGTCACAGGAAGGTATTGCATCCCCGACTGAAGATGTAATATCTTCCGTCTCAGTGATGAATTGGTTAAATCCAGAGCTCCATATACCACATGCACCACTCAGAGGTAGAGGACCAATTAGGTCCTGGTGGGAGGAGTGTAAGGTGTAGTGTGGGGTAAGTTGAGTGAAGTAGGAGAGGAGTGTGGAGAAGGAGGAGAAGGAGCAGGTGTCTGCACAGTGCCGTGCAGCCGTGGAAGGACAACTAAACCAGGAGGGCACCAACAAATGGTGACCCAGACAAGAAAGCGGACAAATAGCAACTAAGCAACGGGTTCAAAGACACCCATGCCCCAGTCCTACCGGACACCGGTTCCGAGGCAGTCAGTCGGCCACCGCTGTTCTGCAAAACCGGAGTGACGGAGTAGCTTTTTAGGAGCGCCTCACTACAGCCACCAACCCAGCAGTCTTACCAGCAGAGTACCCACGATTGGGATCCAGGACCCTCTACAACCCGGTTGAATTCCCGGCCAAGGTAATCCAGAGAGGTTCTCCCAGTGCCTTGAACTGGTGCACTAAGGCAGCTACGGCAACAAGAATAGGACAGTTAGTAACAGAGGAACACTGTGGAGCTCTGGACAGAGGCTGTTCATCACTGGGACCACCCGGTCCGTTACCTAAGGAACTGTATACCGTGTACCTGACCGAATTTACAGTAAAGACCCGTTACAGAGGAGCATTGTGTCAGTGCATTTCTTCCAGAACTGTTATTAACCCTTCCTGGATTATCCCTAAAAACAACCGAGTTGCCGTATTCCATCCAGTGTAGCTCCTGGCCCCGGGGACTACTGCTCATCCTGTGGGGAGCATCCCATCCAGCTGCCGCACATCCCCTGGAAGCCCAAGCAGCGCCGGTGCCATCACCGGACACTCACAGGTGGCGTCATGAGACAATCAACATTTAATCCCAGTTCCCAAGCCCCTTTTTATTTGACCACTGGGCCCCACAGCTTCAGGCGCGGAACCGTGACAAGTGAAGCATCGCCTGAGATCTGAGAACCCGGCAACGGTGAGTCACTCACACCGGACAGCCCCGGGTCCTCAAAACCGTGATGTGCAACCGGCCTTACCTGTGTGAATTTAGCCACCAAATACTTAATTTATAGTAACAGTTTTTGCCAAATCAGGTCTGGTGCTTTGCTTTCTCTTAGGCTGGCTTCACACCGCGGCAAGATCAGATCCAGGGCTGTCAGGTTCATCCCAACTAATATGCCCTCCGGTCCGGTGTGCAGCTGGACGCAGCTGACGCTGCTGATAATTCAGGACCGCGGCTCGCAGGGAGCTAGCCGCGGTCCTGAAATAACAGTGGTGTGCAGCTGCAGGTGTCTGGTTCCCGGATCCTCCCGGACCGGGGCAATCCGGCTCCATAGGCTCCCATGTTAGGGAGCACCGGACTGCCCCGGATCCGGGAGGATCTGTGAGAATCCGGAAAGATTCGATTTGGGGAGCAGCATTTTTGTGTCCGGAAGAAAAATCTGATTTGCCCTGGATTCTCCCGGACATCCAAACACCAGATGCCAAAAGATATTCATCCAGCGTATTCCGGCAGCATAAGGTTACTATGGGGCCGGAATCGGATCCGGGGGTGTCCGGTTCACACTGGACAGCCCTGGATCCAAAACGCGTGGTGTGAAGCCAGCCTTAAAATCACCAGGAATTCAGTGTAAAGAAAAAAAACATTTTCTCTGCTACATCTGCCAAAATCTAGGCACCAAATACTTTTTTTTTTCTCTAGTACCAGTATTTGCCAAATCTGGTCTGGTGCAGTGCTTTCTCTGTTCAATCCCCACAAATTATGTGGGAAAAAGACGTTTTGCTATATCAGCCAAAATCTAGCCAGAAAATATTTATTTTCTAGTACCGCCATTTGCCAAATGAGCTCTGGTGCAGTGCTCTCATAAAATCTTCACAAATTCTTTGGTAAAAAAACATTTATTGCTAGATCTGCCAAAGTCTAGTAAGGCCGGCTTCACACCACGGTGTGATCAGGTCCGTGGCTGTCCGATATGAATCCGACAGCCACGGACCGGCTTTGCAAGCAGAACCGGGCCTCTGATTACAGCCGCAGCTGTTGAAATTTCAAGATCCTGAAGTCTTAGCAGGGGACAGCTGGTGGTGCTGAAGTTTAGCAGCGCTCGCCGCCGATGTCCGGTTCCTGGATCCAATGTTTTTGTCGGAAAGTGGCAATCTGGCGCCATAGACTCCCATGTTAGGGAGAGCCGGATCGCCATAGATCCGGCAGGATCTGATTTGGACAGATTTCCTCCCCGGACACAAAAACGTTGCAAGCAACATTTTTGTGTTCGGGAGAAAACTCCGAATTCACCGGAATCCTCCCAGACAGATGGAAACCGGATAGCACATAGCTGCCATCCGGTTCCATCTGGCCCCATAGGGCTGTTTTATGTCAAAATTGGGTTCGGGGCTGTCCAGTTTAGACTAGACAGCGCCGGACCTGATCATGCTGTGGTGTGAACCCGGCCTAACCAAGTACTTATTTTCTTTTACCAGTATTTACCAGATCAGGTCTAGTGCAGTGCTTTCTGTTAAAATCTCCACAAATTATGTGGTAAAAAGTATTTATTGCGAGATCTGCCAAAATCTAGCCACTCGGGATGAGCAAGTACTGAAATACTCGGACTCGCTAGACTAGTCTATGCAGAGTGATTGCAGGCTGAGACATGACAACAGTCAGGGTTCCCCTCAGGTCATAACTCAGGCTATGACCTGAGGTGAACCCTGCTGTCAGAGCCATACAGAGTCATTAACTTCCGGTTTATTCACAGCTCTGTCGGCGGTCGGCAATCTCCGGCGGCCAGCGGCAGAGTTCGGCTTTGACAGCAGGGTTCACCTCAGGTCATAGCCTGAGCTATGACCTGAGGTGAACCCTGACTGTTGTCATGTCTCAGCCTTCAATCACTCTGCATAAACGTGTGTGTCTATGCAGAGTGATGTAGCAGTGCTGAAATTGCGTTTTTGGACTACGGAGGACGGAAGAGGATTTTTTAATAATTCAAGATGGAGTCTAAGTGTCTTTTTTGTTTTATTTCTAATAAAATATTTTTTCTATGTGTTGTGTTTTTTTTAAAAATTCACTAGAAATTCATGGCGGTAATGTCTACTATTGGCGTGACCGCCATGAATTTCGGGCTTAGGGCCAGCTGGCAGTACACTTAGGACCTTGCAATCTGGCCAATCATGTGACCGCTAGCGATCACGTGGTTGTGACGTGTCACCATCTGATTGGCCAGATCGCTACCGGCCATCTGGTAACTGGAAGTCACAGGTCCTTGTCCGGTGATCGCAGGTCTTCTGGGACGGTCCCGATGTAGGCGTCGGACAGGTGAGTATGTAATTTTATTATTTTTAACAACTTTTATTCACTTTTAGGGTACTTTCGCAGTGTATCTATAGATACACTGTGAAAGTATTCGGACAACTCGCTACTCCCGAGTACTCATAAGATACTCGGAGAGTAGCGAGTAGCCGAATACCGCTACTATTTGGCGAGTTCCGAATAGTAGCGAGTATACTCGCTCATCCCTACTGTCAGGGCCTCCTTCATCATCTGGAACGATTCTTCTTGTTCCTTGCCCCACTCCCATGGAGAATCCTTAGACTTGCCCTTCTTGGGCTGGCTGACTAAGAGGTTTTGCAGGGGAGAAGCCTTCTTGGTGTACTCCTTTATGAACCTCCTTTAGTAGCCCACCAGTTCCAAGAATTGACGTACTTCCTTCAGGGTCTTGGGTTCTGGCCACTCCTTGATAGCTGTTACCTTGTCTGGATCAGGGGCCACGCCTTCGGCATTGACTGTGTGTCCCAGGTACTGTACTCTTGGCTTTAACAGGTGGAATTTGGATGGTTTTAGCTTCATCCTGTATTTGGCCAGAGCTTCAAACACCTCTGCTAGATGGGTTATGTGTTCCTCTTAGGTCTTAGAGTATATCATCATGTCATCCAGGTAGAGCAGTACCGTCTCGAAGTTCTTATGTCCCAGGCAACTATCCATCAACCTCTGGAAGGTTCCGGGTGCATTACATAGTCCAAATGGCATGCTGTTAAATTCACACATGCCCATATGTGTTGTGAATGCCGTCTTCTCGCGGTCTTCCTCTGCTACGGACACCTGCCAATACCCACTAGTGAGATCTAAGGTGGAAAAGTAATTGGCAGACATCAACGCAGCTAAGGATTCCTCTATACGAGGTAACGGGTAAGCATCCTTGTGTGTAATGCCTTTATTTGCCTATAGTCTATACACATTCCCATACTGCCATCCTTCTTCCTGACTAGGACAAATGGGGCTGCCCAGGGGCTACAGCTATCTTGTATAACCCTTGCGTCCTTCATGTCCTGTAACATTTCCTTGGCTTTCTGATAATGTGCAGGTGGAATAGGCCTGTACTACTCTTTGATTGGTGGATGTGTACCTGTGGGGATATGATGTTGCACCCCTTTTATCCTACCAAAGTCAAGTGAATACTTACTAAAAACTTGCTCAAATTCTTTGACTACCCGGTAAACACCTTGCTTTTCGTACACAGGTATGGTGTCAGTTCCGACATGGCACCAGTCCTCCAGGGGCCTGTATTATCATGTTTTGCCCCTTTGGCATGGGGTAAGGGTCCCACTGCTTGGATCTCGTTATTGGTTACTGTGTACAATTTAGCAACGGTTGCATACCTGGGTAACTTAACCTCTTCACTGCCACAATTTAGGATTCAAACTGGTACTCTCCCATTGTGTACATCAACCAACCCCCTGGCTGTCAAGAGTGTAGGTCTGTGCTCTGTGCTGATGGGCTCCACTAATGCCTGGTAGTCCTGCCCTCTCAGACCTATAGCTGCTCGACACCAAATCATCATTTCACTCCTTGGGGGAATCACAATAGGAAACGGGTCTGTCACCCGTGCAGTAACAATTTCGCCACCTGTAATTGTTACCTGTTGATGGTGCAGGAGTGCTCTTATTTCACGCTGAAGGACCTTCCTCTGACGAGGTTTGGCAGTATCTTCAATTTGTTGAAGCAAAGACAAAACTTCTCCCATGCAATTGCTAACAACATTTGTACCAAATATTATATACGGGTCATTTGCATTACTTGCTTCTGCTACTACTAGAACCCCTCGGTTTTGCAATTCCACCCTCCCCACCTTTATTGGTACTTCTTTAACCCCCATTACAGTAATCGGTTCACCATTAGATGCGTAAGTTGTGAAGTCTATGGCAGGCTTTTTAAGTTCTGCATCAGCCCAGTACTTTTTGTAAAGGATATAGGGGATGTGGTAACCTGTGACCCGGTGTCCAGAAGAGCAGGTGTCGGGATGCCATCTAGTACAATTGACAGGAAAGGCCTCTGTCCGATGAAGGTCGTACCAGGTGGCTGGGCCCTGTTGAGTTACTCCTGAGGTTTGGCCCCAGCCTCCAGGGTCTGCCCGTTTAAAGGACAGCTCCTGGCGATGTGGTCGGTTTGGTTACAGCGGCAGCAGATGGGCTCCCCAGTGGAGCTGTAGCGGTCGGTGGTTCTCCCTTGGTACGCAGTGGCTTGCTTCGCTCTCATCCAGGGTACATCCTCCGGACTGTCAGCAAGTTGAATCAGCGGGTTGAGGTCGGGGCTGGGGTCTTGGCGCTGGCTTGTGGCTCTGCTGCAGCTGTAGAGCTTCTATCACCTTTGTTATGTTTTTTTCTCATTTGGCGCATTTCAGTACGCATCTCAGCACGCAGAGAGTCATACTTGCCAGGCTGAGCAGATTGTACATTGTGCATGGCTGCAGACACGGGTACTGGTTGCGGGGTAGTCTGCGCCTCACCACTGCACCACCGTTTAATGGCAGCTTCATGGGTCTCTACTGGCCGCAATCCCTTGATGGCCATGTCCTTTAGGGTGTTAAAGGAATAAAACGATGTTTGGGTGAGCGCTGGGATATGAAGACAGCTACACTTCAACAAGTATTTTACCTGTACGTTTATTGTTCAAATCACACTAGGTCCTCTCCCACAACATGTTTCGACGCTCAGGGCGTCTTCCTATGGGGAGAGCGGTGGAGCAGCTCCGGAAGAGAAGACAAATCTAACAGAGGAGAGGAAAACACGTGACGGATCACGTGCAATTACACAGGCGAACACCGAGGAAAAAGGGAAAGAAATCCACACCGTCCAGAGAGAGACCCCGTGCACTCACTACGTGAGCCCCCCTGTTGTGCGGACAGCACAACAGGAAAAGGTGAGTGTAACGGTGACTTAACAGAGGGTGGATATAAAACATAAAGCAGCGTGGCGCAACCAATTTCTATATCTCATTACTTTAGGGTGTTAAAGTCAGCTTCTGGGTTGCTCAGCAACCACCAACGTATAGTCTTATTGTCCTCGGGAGATAGCAGTCCCCGGTGAATTGTTCAATCAAGAGCTTATTTTCATCAGGTACACTGGCAGGGCTGACATGCTTAAGGGCTCGCAATGCTTCCTCTAGGTGCCAGGTTGTAAGCTCTGACATCATCTCCTGGCCTCTGATAGCAGTGATGAAAGCGCATGTGTATATTAGCCTCATTGCACTCCTTAAAAGTAGCTCTCAATTTGTCAAATATCGTGGCCACTGATCTCCGTTCAGCAGCAGACCAGGACTCACTCTCTTTCTCTGCTGCGCCAATTAACTGTCCAAGTACCACAGTAGCGTGCTGCTAACCGGTCATCGCATATGTGTCCAGGACACTAGTTATTTTTCTCCTAAAAACATCAAACATATCAGGACGACCATCATACTGGGGCAACAACTTAGCCCCCGGAATGTATGCGAGTGAGATCGGCATGATCGGGGCGACAGAGCCCGGTGCGCTGGTGGCGCTGGCAGTGCTATTAGAGGCAGCCATGGTTGCTTCGGGGTAATTCCTAGGGTCAGCAAACGTACTGTCGTCGTCGCTGGAGGAGGCTGACATGCTGGAGGCCCCCCTAGTGAATTACAGCCAGTGTTCAAATAGTTTAACAGTTCGGGAATTTTCGGACTAGGCCGCGGCGCTCGGGAATGCTTGGCTGAGTAAGGGGCGGGTTTCAGTTTCGCGCTCTACAGGCCAATACGCCCCCTTTATTCCCGCTCTTCGGCACAGTAATGTCGGCGTAGTTTTAACAGTCACTCAATACAGTTGAAATCACGGCACACCATACCCGGTAATACCGGGCACGAGATATTCGTGACGCCAGAAATATATGTCGAGCCCCAGGCCCTGTGGTACTCGGGTATCAGGCTCTGAGGGGTTCACGGGGTTGTCACGGGTGGCGGTGCCTGAACTCCAAGCCTGGGTGACACTTCAATAGAGGGGTTATGTGCAAGGAAAGAGTTATTGTCACGTGACGCTACCTGTAGTACCTGGTGATGGTTCACTAGCGCCGCCACAGTCCTCCGGAGGGCAATGGTATTGCCGCAGGAATGCCAAAGCTCCCTACATGTGGAGCTGGACCTCCAGGGCAGCGTAGAGTAAAGGGACAGCTTGGAGTGGAGTGCAGCGTAAGAAGCAGTAAGGCAGTCTATAGGGAGGCTGGGGACGGAGAGGAATAACGCACACACTCTGAAGAAAGTCTCTTTTACCTCTTTACTGGTGGTATTCACAGGTAAAGATGTCCAGAGCACTGTCGGGTGACCAGGTGCACAGTGAGTCTCCAGAGCAAGTAGGTATAACGCCTCCTCAGGTTCCCTGCTGTCGCTGAAGCCTTGTTTGTATGCAACACAACTGGCCTCCTCACTTTCTCTGGTCATCTCTCTCTCTCTCCTCCTGCGCGGTCCAGGGGTTACCCTCTCTGATCACTGCTGTGTGATTTCACACTACAGTGTCTGGCTCACTCTTGCTGGGTACGCAGGGGGACCTGGGACTGAAGTCTCCCCGGTGTGCCGAAGTTTTCTGCAGTCCTAAAGTGTTCCTGCAGGTGCGGATCCCCGAAGTCTGGTACGACTTGGGTAAACTTCCACTAGTTCCTCTACTCCCTTGGCTAAGCTCTGTGTCTTCTGTACCCACTCCTAGGCTTGGCTGAATATAGAAGGGCCACTCCGGGTTACTGGTTTGGGCCTAACCGCGGCACCGATCACCAGGATGTCTTGGCAGCTCTCCTAGCGTCTGCACACGCTAACTAACTCCTCCCCCAGCAGCAGTATTTATAGGGGATCTCACCTAAAGTCAGTGAGTTTAGCTCCCCCTACTGTGCCAGGGTGGAAGGTGTTGCATGTAGTAGGTACCTGCTGTGGAAACCCAGCTGTGTAGTAGGGAAGGCTGTGGCTACCTTCGTGAGCAGGGCGCCACATATATATGTACTGTTGTGGCCAAAAGTATTGACACCCCTGCAATTCTGTCAGATAGTTCTCAGTTTCTTCCTGAAAATGATTGCAATCACAAATACTTTGGTATTATTATCTTCATTTAATTTGTCTTCAATGAAAAAACACAAAAAGAATTGTCCTAAAGCCAAATTGGATATAATTCCACACCAAACATAAAAAAGGGGGTGGACAAAAGTATTGGCACTGTTAGAAAAATCATGTGATGCTTCTCTAATTTGTGTAATTAACAGCACCTGTACCTTACCTGTGGCACCTAACAGGTGTTGGCAATAACTAAATCACACTTGCAGCCAGTTGACATGAATTAAAGTTGACTCAACCTCTGTCCTGTGTCCTTGTGTGTACCACATTGAGCATGGAGAAAAGAAAGAAGACCAAAGAACTGTCTGAGGACTTGAGAAACCAAATTGTGAGGAAGCATGAGCAATCTCAAGGCTACAAGTCCATCTCCAAAGACCTGAATGTTCCTGTGTCTACCGTACGCAGTTTCATCAAGAAGTTTAAAGCCCATGGAACTGTGGTTAACCTCCCTAGATGTGGACAGAAAAGAAAAATTGATGAGAGATTTCAACGCAAGATTGTGCGGATAGTGGATGAAGAACCTCGACTAACATCCAAACAAGTTCAAGCTGCCCTGCAGTCCGAGGGTACAACAGTGTCAACCCATACTATCCATCAGTGTCTGAATGAAAAGGGACTGTATGGTAGGATACCCAGGAAGACCCCACTTCTTACCCCAAGACATAAAAAAGACAGGCTGGAGTTTGCCAAAACTTACCTGAGAAAGCCTAAAACGTTTTGGAAGAAAGTTCTCTGGTCAGATGAGACAAAAGTAGAGCTTTTTGGGCAAAGGCTTCAACATAGAGTTTACAGGAGAAAAAAAGAGGCATTCAAAGAAAAGAACACGGTCCCTATAGTCAAACATGGCGGAGGTTCCCTGATGTTTTGGGGTTGCTTTGCTGCCTCTGGCACTGGACTACTTGACCGTGTGCATGGCATTATGAAGTATGAAGACTACCAACAAATTTTGCAATTTTCTAAGGTGGCCAGCAATGAGTCCAGACCTGAATCCCATAGAATACTTGTGGAGAGATCTAAAAATGACAGTTTGGAGAAGGCACCCTTCAAATATCAGGGACCTGGAGCAGTTTGCCAAAGAAGAATGGTCTAAAATTCTAGCAGAGCATTGTAAGAAACTCATTGATGGTTACCGGACGAGGTTGATTGCAGTTATTTTGGCTAAAGGTTGTGCAACCAAGTATTAGGCTGAGGGTGCCAATACTTTTGTGTGGCCCATTTTTGGAGTTTTATGTGAAATGATCAATGTTTTGCTTTTTGCTTCATTCTCTTTTGTGTTTTTTCATTGAAGACAAATTAAATGAAGATAATAATACCAAAGAATTTGTGATTGCAAATCATTTTCAGGAAGAAACTGAGTATTATCTGACAGAATTGCAGGGGTGTCAATACTTTTGGCCACAACTGTATGTGTCTTCAGAATCTGTGTCATTATCTGCCTGACGAAGGGGCCACAGTGTCCCGAAAGCTTGCTATGTTTGCCATCTTTTCAGTTAGCTATTAAAAGGTATCAACCACGGAGGACTCTCAGATTCTAATATTTTTCTATCTACTGGCTAACACGGTACAAACATTTGTTATCTTTTTTTTCGCGGCCGCACCTGCCGCAAGTGCCAAAACCGCACTTGCCGCACCTGCCGCAAGCCCGCCTATACATTGTATGGGGCTTGCCGCAACCGTGCCGCAACCGTGCCACAAGTGCAGCCGGTATGCGGTAATCGCGGCAGATGCGTTTTTTTCACCGCATCTGGCGCGATTTCAAATAAACGCTAGTGTGAAAGCACCCTTACAAATCCACTTCTGCATACCTAGAATACTCATTATGCACAAAACCTTTGCCACAGAACCTCTGAGAGACTGAGGAACCACCTTTTGCATGTCTTCTAAAGCATCAAAAGTAACATCCAGAGGGATTTGGAAACACGGAGGAACACACTTACAGAAGGCATGAAACAGAAATTACAACAATTTTACCATAAATACAAACTCGTCTGATTCTTATCAAGGAAAATAAATTACACGGATTGCACATCAATTCAGGACTCAATACAAACAAAACAAGGAAAAATCCTGACAACTTGGACAACTACTCCTTTCAGAAAGCACCTAATTGTGTCATCAAATTTTCGGATTACAAACCTAACAAAGTAGAACTTGCTGTGCTTTCTAGGGGACTCTCATTTCATCCCACTAAAGCTCTGGATAAAATTGAACTGTGTAGCGACATGGAGCATTACTTCAGGAGACTACGCCTAAGGAAACATTTCAGCGACAAAGAGGATTCCGAAACCAACTGGCCGAAGGAAGAAAGATCCTGACAACCAAGAAAAGGTCAGACTGGACACCTAAATCTAATCCTAACCCCCATTTGGAAAAATCTATAGACAATTTCAGACATTTGGGAAAATCCACTATTTTAGATACACACAAGAGTCAACCATCCAACCTCAATGCCCAGGAGAGAAGGGCCATACAGTCTTTGAAAACCAACAAAGAAATCATCATTAAACCTGCAGACAAGGGTGATGCAATAATCATGATGAACAAATCTGACACCCTGAAGGATGCAAACAGAAAACTGAAGGACACACGCTACTACAAGACACTGCAGTCTGACCCCACACAGTACTATCAGAAGGAATTAAACAGGCTGGTTTCTTTTCTACATGACATACCCTTAAGAGCTGATGACCTAATACCAGAAAGTCCAAGAACAGGCACATTCTACATGCGTCCCAAAATTCACAAATCAGGAAATCCAGGAAGACCAATCATTTCATGTGTGGGCACCCTCACCGAAAAAATTTCTGGGTGGGTAGAGGGTGGTCTTAAACCCCTGGTAAAAGAGACACCCAACTACATTCAGAACACAACTAACCTATTGAATAAACTGTCAGCAATAGGTCCTCTACCAGAAGGAACCATCCTCGCCACCATGGATGTGGAATCTCTGTACAGTAACATCTCTCACGAGGATGGATTAAATGCCTGCAAAACCTTCCTGGAAAACACAGGGATTGATGCTGACACTGTGGTGAAGCTTATAAAATGTATCCTCATGCACAACTACTTCACATTTGACGACAACATATCTTTACAAGAGACTGGCACAGCAATGGGAAGCAAAATGGCACCACAGTATGCAAATCTTTTCATGGCCAAGCTTGAAGGTGACTTTTTATGCTCTTGTCCCATCAGGCCTCTGGCCTACTACCGGTATATCGATGACATTTTAATCATCTGGACAGAGTCTGAGCAACAGCTGAAGACGTTCCATGAACACTTTAATCAGTTTCATCCCACCATCAACTTAACACTCAACTTTGCCTACACTGAAATCAGCTTTCTGGACACCATCATTAAGCTACAGAACAATGAAATGGAGACATCCCTGTACCAGAAACCAGTTGACCGTCCAACATATTTGCAATGGGGCAGTTTTCATCCAAATCACATAAAAAACTCTATTGTGTATAGCCAGGCCATCAGATACAATTGGATATTTTCCAACCCTACCGATAGAGACAATCACCTTGATTACCTTAGAAAGACCTTTCTGAACCAGGGCTACCATCCAAGAACATTCGAGAACCAGATTACAAGAGCCACCAGAATATCAAGGAATCATCTCCTACAGTACAAAAGTAGAGAAAAAATCAACAGAGTTCCTCTTGTAGTCACCTACAATCCAAGTCTGGAGGTACTAAGAGGAGCCGCACGGAAACTGCAACCACTCCTACAAAAAGATGCCCGACTAAAATCAATATTTCTGGATCCCCCACTCTTGTGTTTTAGACAACCTCCAAATCTAAAAAACATCATTGTCAGAAGCGCCCTAACATAGTAACATATAAAAGAAAGGGAAGGGGAACAAGAGGCGCAATAATGCCCTATCACTCAGACACTTCAAATGTAGGTGGTATACAGGGAACCACTCACCTATTTCAGTTGTGAGACCCACAACTGGTATATAGACATGTAGTGTTATATCCTAATGGCTGCTGCTGGACTCCCACCGACCACTAGCACGTGGAATCACAGACGTTGTACGGGAAAAACGGTGTTCTACAGTCCGCGCTGCCAAGGTCCACTTATTCCAAGGAAACACTCGGGTAGGTGAAGTATATCCAAAATCCTTTATTGCATCCTACGCGTTTCGGTGCCCTCCTGGCACCTTCCTCAGGGATACCCTCGCCCCACAAAACCCACATATATATAGCAAATACCAAACAGATAATTAATGGGAGTTCCCACCCGTGATAACGTCAAAAACGTCAGCATCGAGGGAAGGATTAACAGTTTTGGCGCAATTTTCATTAAAAATCAACATTAGTTACATAATCAACTGCAAAACATCATATAAATATGGTAAAAAATCCGACTAGCCCAAACATATAAAAAACTAGAAAAAATTCTAAGCGGAAAAGTCTGTAAAAACGTCTGGAAAATCCTGTTGTAACGAGATAAAAATACAGATAAAATGGTGCTAGTCTTTCCTGGGGAATAGAACCCGCAAAGCTCAGGAAAACAGAGGTAGTTGCAGCATTAATGTATTAAGCCACACAATTTGTAGTGTCAAAGGCTTACCTATGACAAAGCTAGTCTAGCACATTCAACTATTTCCATATGTATATGTATGTTTCTTCTCTAAAAACATCCAAAACCAACTAGGGAAAAGGTAAAATATGCGTGGAGGCTACTATCTTAAAAAAGAAGAAAAACAAGAAATTTAAGAAATTTAATTGGTTTAGTTTAAAATATTAATAAAAAGGATAAAAAGGAAATAATGGAAATTTGTGTAAAAAAACATCTTACGTGGTTTTAGAGACTTAAAAAAAATAAATAAATGATGGAACAAATACCACAGAGATACAGTCTAATCCAAGTTGTCCCATAATTACATATATTTGTGTGTGGAACATCAGAGAAGAAAGGAATGTTATCAACCAAGACTCCTGGGTTCTATTCCTCCAAGAAGAAGATATGTTAAAAATATCCATATGTGCTATAATAGGTTAATTGACATGAGGAACATTAGTTCACCTAGCATGTAAAAATCACATATATTTATTATCGCGGAGTCTTACTCTTATTCCGCCACTAGGAGGAGGATGTTGTCAAGGAGACGTAAAAGAACTTGGTACCAGGGAGCTGAAAGTGTGATATTCTACCGATAGGGGCATACAACACAACTTCTGTGTGATATAGGAAAGAAGTCGGGTTTATATGACTATGGGTACTGTGAAACAGAGATATATAAGCATTTGAAGAGAAAAACCCAGAGACAAGCCCATAGAAGTGCTGAAGAATTTCTCATGAATATAAGGTGAATTTTATAAATACAGTGTTGGCCTGTCTTAAACAGTGGAAGATAAACTCAAGAATATCAAAAAATCGAGGGTACGAGTGAATGTGTCATTATAATATAATAGACTGGTGTGACATTCTTATATTTGACTCCAAACAGGAGATATGTTAAAAAATATATATATACTAAAACTGGTCGGCAACCTAGGGGAACCCTGCTTGTAAGAATCCTCTTCTTTCATACAGAATATGTGTTGTATGCACTTACTGGTAGAAGATCGCACTTACAGCTTCTTGGTACCTAGTTCTTTTACGTCTCCTTGACAACATCCTCCTATCTAATGCCATCTTGTGGCTGAATATGAGTAAGACTCTACAATAATAAATGTATGTGATTCTTACAAGCAGGGTTCCATTATTTCCTTTTTATCCTTTTTATTAATATTTTAAACTAAACCAATTAAATTTCTTACATTTCTTGTTTTTCTTCTTTTTTAAGATAGTAGCCTCCACGCATATTTTACCTTTTCCCTAGTTGGTTTTGGCTGTTTTTAGAGAAGAAACATACATATACATATGGAAATCGTTGAATGTGCTAGACTAGCTTTGTCATAGGTAAGCAAATTGTGTGGCTTAATACATTAATGCTGCAACTACCTCTGATTTCCTGAGCTTTGCGGGTTCTATTCCCCAGGAAAGACTAGCACCATTTTATCTGTATTTTTATCTCGTTACAACAGGATTTTCCAGACGTTTTTACAGACTTTTCCGCTTAGAATTTTTTCTAGTTTTTTATATGTTTGGGCTAGTCGGATTTTTTACCATATTTATATGATGTTTTGCAGTTGATTATGTAACTAATGTTGATTTTTAATGAAAATTGCACCAAAACTGTTAATCCTTCCCTCGATGCTGACGTTTTTGACGTCATCACGGGTGGGAACTCCCATTAATCATCTGTTTGGTATTTGCTATATATATGTGGGGTTTTGTGGGGCGAGGGTATCCCTGAGGAAGGTGCCAGGAGGGCACCGAAACGCGTAGGATGCAATAAAGGATTTTGGATATACTTCACCTACCCGAGTGTTTCCTTGGAATAAGTGGACCTTGGCAGCGCGGACTGTAGAACACCATTTTTCCCGTACAACGTCTAACATAGTAACATAGTTTTTAAGGTTGAAGGAAGACTTTAAGTCCATCTAGTTCAACCCATAGCCTAACATGTTGATCCAGAGGAAGGCAAAAAAAAACATGTGGCAACACTAAGCTCTACATTGGGGAAAAAAATTCCTTCCTGACTCCAGATACGGCAATCAGACTAGCTCCCTGGATCAACGCCCTATCAAAGAATCTAGTATGTATAACTGGTAATATTATAGCTTTCAAGAAAGGCATCCAGGCCCTTCTTAAATGTTAGTAGTGAGTCACTCATTACAACAGCATGTGGCAGAGAGTTCCACAGTCTCACTGCTCTTACAGTAAAGAATCCACGTCTGTGATTATGATTAAACCTTCTTTCCTCCAGACGTAGAGGATGCCCCCTTGTCCCAGTCTCAGGCCTAAGAGTAAAGAGATCATTAGAAAGTTCTCTGTACTGTCCCCTCATATATTTATACATTATTATAAGATCACCCCTAAGCCTTTGTTTTTCCAAGCTAAATAACCCCAAGTTTAATAACCTGTCTTGGTATTGCAGACCCCTTAGTCCTCTAATGACTTTGGTCGCTCTTCTCTAGACCCGCTCTAGTTCAGCTATGTCTTTTTTTATACACCGGAGACCAGAATTGTACACAGTATTCTAAGTGTGGTCGCACTAGTGACTTGTATAGAGGTAAAATTATGTTCTCCTCATGAGCATCTATGCCTCTTTTAATGCATCCCATTATTTTATTTGCCTTTGCAGCAGCTGCCTGACACTGGCCACTAAATGTGAGTTTGTCATCTACCCATACACCCAGATCTTTTTCATTGATAGTTTTGCCCAGTGTTTTACAATTAAGCACATAATTATACCTTTTGTTTCCTCTGCCCAAGTGCATGACCTTACATTTATCCCCATTAAAGCTCATTTGCCATTTATCAGCCCAAGCTTCTAGTTTACATAAATCCTCCCTGTCCTCTCCAGCAGCAACAGGAACCTTTCCCTGCAACGAGAACAGGTACAAAACCTGTCCTTCTATAATGACAACGGACAAGATAAGGATTCCTGGGACAGATCAGGATTACAAGATCCCAGGTAACTTCAGTTGCACCACAAGCAACGTGGTGCATTTAATTATATGTACCAAATGTCCAACAGGTGGCATGTACGTAGGGAAGACCGGGCAAAAATTCAGGACAAGATCTCATCGCCACGCAATAAAAGAAAAGTGTATGCATCTACCTGTAGCAAAACATTTTTCCAGACCTTACCACAGTGAAACCGATATGAGGCTGCTCATCTTAAAAAGCAACTTCAAATCACAGAGAGAGAGAAGAATTTTGGAATACAAATTGATAACAACCTTTGACACATTCAAAACAGGATTAAATGTATCACATGGATTAATGGGTCTTTATATAACATGAAGGGGACATTTGGGACATCACAGATTCATGTGTTTTTATATAAATTGAAAAGACATTTGGGGATAACACATCTCCAAAAGACTCCATTTTGAGGACAATGAACTTTTGACACTTCTTATGTGAATACCCTTGCCTCCTTTTATTGCTTTCCTCAACTCATTTACCGTATATACTCGTGTATAAGCTGACCCGTGTATAAGCCGACCCCCCTACTTTTGCCCCCAAAAGCTGTTAAAAGTTATTGACTGGCGTATAAGCCTAGGGTATTAAATGCAGCAGACCCCCATCCTATTATATAGCCCCCCGTCACTGGTATATAGCACCCCTCAGTAATGGTATACAGGCCCCTCAGCAGTGGTATTATACAGGCCCCTCAGCAGTGGTATTATACAGGCCCCTCAGCAGTGGTATTATACAGGCCCCTCAGCAGTGGTATACAGGCCCCTGTGCAGTGGTATACAGGCCCCTGTGCGGTGTATACAGGCCCCTGTGCGGTGTATACAGGCACTTCTGCGGTGTATACAGGCCCCTGTGCGCTGTATACAGGCCCCTGTGCGCTGTATACAGGCCCTCTGTGGTGTATACAGGCCCCTCTGTGATGTATACAGGCCCCTCTGTGGTGTATACAGGCCCCTGTGCGCTGTATACAGGCCCCTGTGTGCTGTATACAGGCCCTCAGTGGTGGTATACAGGCCCCTGTGCACTGTATACAGGCCCCTGTGCGCTGTATACAGGCCCCTGTGCGCTGTATACAGGCCCCTGTGCGCTGTATACTGGCCCCCCAGCAGTAATAAACAGCCCCCCCTCCTCCTTATCATGTCTCCCCCAGGCTGCGGCAGCTGTCAAAATAACAAACACTTTATACATCACCTTCCGGCGCAGCTCCTTCGCTCCCGGCTTCTTCCTGTGTGTTCTGGCTTCTAGTGCTGTGACCGGGCGCAGGAGATGACGTCATCGGCTGCGCCCGGTCACATGACACCGGCACAAGCAGGAAGAAGAAGCCGGGACCGGAGGAGCTGCGCCGGAAGGTGATGTATAAAGTGTTTGTTATTTTGACAGCTGCCGCAGCCTGGGGGAGACATGATAAGGAGGGGGGGGGCTGTTTATTACTGCTGGGGGACCCATAATAAGGAGGGGGGGGGCTGTGTACCAATGCTGGGGGCCAGTGTAGTGCAATATGCACGGCATCCCCCCGCCGCTGATGGACGGGGTAATGCCGTGCATATTCATTACACTAATGAGGCGGCCCCACGTGACCGCCCGCGGTCACTGCGGCCCCCTCCTGCCTCCTCCAGCCACCGGTCACAGCCCGCTCCCCCACAGTATACCGAGTGACTCGCGTATAAGCCGAGGGGGGACTTTTCAGCCCAATTTTTGGGCTTAAAAACTCGGCTTATACGCGAGTATATACGGTAAGTATTTTCAGTTTTCTACAGATCACTACCATATAATCATTATACAATTTGTTCTGCTTATCTTAGAATTTTATTCTCAATTCCCCAGCACCTCTCTTCCTCCCTAGCCTTACTCTGCTTTACGTCACCTGTCGCATTTACTATAACATCTAAGACTGTTTTTGGGGAGGGGGGGTTTGTTTTTTTGTTTTATTTGCTTATGTATATATGTATGTGTCTTTAGAATCTGTGTCATTATCTGCCTGACGAAGGGGCTACAGTGTCCCGAAAGCTTGCTATGTTCACCATCTTTTCAGTTTGCCATTAAAAGGTATCAACCACTGAGAACTCTCAGATTCTAATATTTTTCTGTTACAGATAAGGAATTTTCTATGTTGTAAGAATATTGGGCATATACTGACCTCCGGTGGCCAATTGTGATAATTGTTTGTCACGTTAGGATTTTTTCTGGATTTAATAGTATTAATTTCCTGTGAACTTCACTATGCAGTAATTATTTCATTGCAGTTTGATGTGTGTTGTTTTTTCCATTATCTACAATACCTGGTAGAGTCTTATGGGGGTATTTCATGTCCGTCTATATCTTGTAGACACTGTTTTTGCATTATTGTAAACTGGTTTATGACTGACTAAATACATTTTGTACTTTTACATCTATTTTGGTATCCACCTATTTTCTGGGAAGGATTTATATGTTCTCAGTTAGTTGTTGTGCCTCCCTGAGTGACATGCCTACATCTGTCACTCATCCTCTTTTTACTACTACTCTTTCTCTCTTAATGTAGACAACTACTGCCACTTTCCCCCTGTGACTCATCAATTCAAACTGAGTTTCACCCACCTCTGAAATGTAAGTGAATGTGAGCCACCTCCTATTTTGAAGAGTGTGCAGGCTGGCACAGATCGTGCCTCGCGCACCTATGCTACGCCATGACACTATTTGTACTGTGGGTAGATTGTTGTCTTGGTGTCTGGCACTAATATGAGAAGCGTTTCGACACCTTTGAAGGTGTTTTCTATGCGTTTCATGCTGCCATTGAATTCAATGGGGTTTGGGAGTTTGATGAACAGTTTGTCAAACATTTCATCGAACACCCAGTGTTCCAACGAACCGAACACTAAAGTGTTTGCTTACCTCTAGTTGGAAATATTTATGTTGGAGGCTGGGATGAACAATTGGCGCATGAATATAGTGGCCTAAGATTCGTCAAGCCGTACAGAGTGCATTACTATATATATTGGAGGAAATAATACTGTAGCGAGAATAGGAATTTTTTTTCAAAAATAAAAGGGGTTGTCTAAGTGTGATTTTTTTTTTCTTTTTAACAATGGGCCTAAGAACTAATAGGCAGGGAGTTGTCATCTATCTGCCTGTTCTTCCCATATAGAGCAGTCACCAATCTCTCCTGCAGGTGGAACTGCTGCATCACAGCAATAGACAGCTCTTCATCTTCCATACTTGCTCTGTCGAGTGACTGCCAACATCATGCTATTTAATGGCCTTGGAGAGGTGGCTGTTAATAAGCATGATGTCGGCAGTCAAGCCCCATCATCAAAGCAGAGCAGAAAAGAAGCTGATGAACTGCTGATATGAAGTCAACAGAAGCTGCAGGAGCAGCCTGTGCCAGCAGAAATATGAGCTGGGCACAATAGGCAGGTAGCTCACCAAGCAAAGTAGGAGGTTTCAAGCCCTTTTGTAATGATTATATATATCAAAAATCACGTGTGCTATGTTTTTCAATATGAATTTATTAAAGTACTAAATACATATACAGTTCATTACATAGCATATATAGGGGATATACATAAGTTAGGTTTTTATTTATTTCATATGTGATCAAATATTAAACAATAGGCAGGTAGGTAGCAACTGCCTAACTGTTAGTTCTTGGGTCCATAGTAAAAAAAGAAAATTGTCCCAGGCAACCCCTTTAATAGCAATTATTAATTAATATTGTGTAACCTTTTTAAAAAAACATTTTAAATCAAATCAAGACAACTTAGCTTTATTGAGTCATACATATAATGTAATTTAGAAATATTTACCGTACTCAAAAAATGTTTTTCAAACAGCAAAGCCCTGTTGAGGTTTTAATAATTTAACCAAAACAACGTTTTCTGGCCTTCTTTGTTGCAAACTTTTCAATAAATTTATTTTGAAGATCCAAGCTGGCCACCATGGAAGAAGGACATACAGTTAGGGCCAGAAATATTTGGACAGTGACACAATTTTCGCGAGTTGGGCTCTGCATGCCACCACATTGGATTTGAAATGAAACCTCTACAACAGAATTCAAGTGCAGATTGTAACGTTTAATTTGAAGGGTTGAACAAAAATATCTGATAGAAAATGTAGGAATTGTACACATTTCTTTACAAACACTCCACATTTTAGGAGGTCAGAAGTAATTGGACAAATAAACATAACCCAAACAAAATTTTTTATTTTCAATATTTTGTTGCGAATCCTTTGGAGGCAATCACTGCCTTAAGTCTGGAACTCATGGACATCACCAAACGCTGGGTTTCCTCCTTCTTAATGCTTTGCCAGGCCTTTACAGCCGCAGCCTTCAGGTCTTGCTTGTTTGTGGGTCTTTCCGTCTTAAGTCTGGATTTGAGCAAGTGAAATGCATGCTCAATTGGGTTAAGATCTGGTGATTGACTTGGCCATTGCAGAATGTTCCACTTTTTTGCACTCATGAACTCCTGGGTAGCTTTGGCTGTATGCTTGGGGTCATTGTCCATCTGTATTATGAAGCGCCGTCCAATCAACTTTGCAGCATTTGGCTGAATCTGGGCTGAAAGTATATCCCGGTACACTTCAGAATTCATCCGGCTACTCTTGTCTGCTGTTATGTCATCAATAAACACAAGTGACCCAGTGCCGTTGAAAGCCATGCATACCCATGCCATCACGTTGCCTCCACCATGTTTTACAGAGGATGTGGTGTGCCTTGGATCATGTGCCATTCCCTTTCTTCTCCAAACTTTTTTCTTCCCATCATTCTGGTACAGGTTGATCTTTGTCTCATCTGTCCATAGAATACTTTTCCAGAACTGAGCTGGCTTCTTGAGGTGTTTTTCTGCAAATTTAACTCTGGCCTGTCTATTTTTGGAATTGATGAATGGTTTGCATCTAGATGTGAACCCTTTGTATTTACTGTCATGGAGTTTTCTCTTTACTGTTGACTTAGAGACAGATACACCTACTTCACTGAGAGTGTTCTGGACTTCAGTTGATGTTGTGAACGGGTTCTTCTTCACCAAATAAAGTATGCGGCGATCATCCACCACTGTTGTCATCCGTGAACGTCCAGGCCTTTTAGAGTTCCCAAGCTCACCAGTCAATTCCTTTTTTCTCAGAATGTACCCAACTGTTGATTTTGCTACTCCAAGCATGTCTGCTATCTCTCTGATGGATTTTTTCTTTTTTTTCAGCCTCAGGATGTTCTGCTTCACCTCAATTGAGAGTTCCTTTGACCGCATGTTGTCTGGTCACAGCAACAGCTTCCAAATGCAAAACCACACACCTGGAATCCACCCCTGAGCTTTTAACTACTTCATTGATTACAGGTTAACGAGGGAGACGCCTTCAGAGTTAATTGCAGCCCTTAGAGTCCATTGTCCAATTACTTTTGGTCCCTTGAAAAAGAGGAGGCTATGCATTACAGAGCTATGATTCCTAAACCCTTTCTCCGATTTGGATGTGTAAACTCTCATATTGCAGCTGGGAGTGTGCACTTTCAGCCCATATTATATATATAATTGTATTTCTGAACATGTTTTTGTAAACAGCTAAAATAACAAAACTTGTGTCACTGTCCAAATATTTCTGGCCCTAACTGTATATGGTAGCAGCACGGACCATTTAGGGAAATGGTGCCTGACTGCGGATTGGGTAAGGTGGAGGTATCCTGTTTTGTGGGTTAATTCCCTGCTTTATTATGGTGAAGCAGAGAGAGTGCACAATGAGTTAAACTTATGGAAGGAGGAGTGGTGCTGGGAGCAGGATCCCTCCCCCAGGGTTGATTAGATTGGTCAGAGGGGTGTTTTTCTTGGCATTGTCTGGGGATGATTAATAAATGTTATGGGTTCGTTCTATACCCCCCCCCCCCTTGCTTTCCTGTGTGTATGGCATGTGTCTGGGTTATGAACAGGGCCCTTTGGCTCCAGTTTGCCCTCTTCCAATACCTGGCTGACTGAAGCTTGAGCTGCTTTCTTGTGTGTATGGTATGTGTCTGGGGTATAAACAGGGCCCTTTGCCCTCTTCCAATACCTGGCTGACTGAATATTGAGCTGCAAGCCTCTACCAGCAGAATGTCACAGGAAAAGCTCCTAGCCATGCTGAGAGCTAGGTTTCATGGCTCATGTCATGTCTCTCCTCTGTGCGGAGGGTGCAGGAGACCGGGAGCTGAGCAGGCGGGTGAGCACTCGTAGCTGTAGATCGGGGAGACAGCCCCCCCCCCGAATAGGCTCAGTCCCAGCTCCCAGGTCACTAGGTGCAGGCCTGAGGCAGCATTAGAGCGGTCTCAGCATGCGGCTCCCCAGGCAAGGAAGCGTACGAAGTGTAGCCACGCCCCCACTTCCAGCTGCACCGTTTTACATCTGGGCAGCGGGCGGCAGTGGCAGTGTAATGGGGAATGTGCAACAGGGACAAGAGGAGCCATTAACTCCCCTGCATACCCACAATGAAGGGGGTCACGATTAGTACCATGCAAGTAACACCAGAGGGTGAGCTGCAGTGCGGGCAAGAGGGCGCTGCAGGGTAGCAGGTACCCCCATCATCAGTGCTGGGAAGTGGCAGGCAGGAGAGTGGTGACTCTGCTCCTCGTGAAGTAGGTGGTAAGCACTGCAGGAGGTAGGTATCGCAGTCTCACTCTTGCTCCAGTCATCGGTCCAGACGTGGCTCCAGCAAGGCTTCCTCCTGTGGGCGCTGTCACAGGCATTCGTCCAGGGACAGTTGGCGATCAGATCACTCCAGGTCATTTGCCTTCTTCATCTAAGGACAGCTCAGGGAGTTCCGTTGGTCACAGAAGGTGTGGTAGGTCGAAGGTCACGGAGTTGGCCAGTGGGCAGTGCCATGGGGTCAGTCGGACTCATGTGGACACGAATTCTCTGCAAGGGGCGGCACAGAATATAGCATCAGATGGTGAGTTTCAATTCACAGGGCATTAGGGGGTTGGGGGTAGTGGTGATGACTTGATGTCGGTGTTAACAACCTGTTTAGGTCAACTGGGTACCGGTGGTCATAAGGAGACTCCTACTTTAACCCCAGCATCAGCTCCCAAGCCCAGTTGATATGGAGAGGCTTTTTTCTGTGAGATCAGCCCATTGGGTGCTCATTTAGATGAAGAGACAAAAGCTATAATATGGTCCAACCAGTGGGTGGATATCTGGTTTTAGGTCTCAATCGATCAGCATACTATAGATAAGGAACGAAGACCATCCACGGATAGAATTATTTATAGACGACCAAAAGTAGCATGTACTATGGATAATTGGATCCAGGCCTTTACAATATTGGGGTGCGTCATGGGTCAAAAACATCCAGAGCGTTGCTCAGAGTTGTTTATATACATGGATTCTGTTTATAATGCATACAAATCCCATGGTGGATCGGTCTGGCATAGATATGATGAGGAGTTCAGACGTCACCTTTCTCTCCAGCCTGAGATCGGTTGGGGGGGTTAAGGGAACTGATGTATGGTTGCGATTGATCTTATCACAGAGGGTGAGCCACTTTCAACCCGCGGCTGCTGCTCAGCAATCCAACTTCCCAGGAGCAGTGGCCGTACGACTACCAGGGGCCTGCTCGCTCTTTAACGAGGGCCACTGCAGGTTTTACGGCTTTTGCAAATACAAGCACGAGTGTTCGGCACGTGAAGGCCCACATCCCGTCGTCCGGTGTAATAAGCCAAAAGCTGCTAGTCGAGCCGCAGGTGCCGTTGACAGGAAAGACTCCCGTGAGAATACGTGAAATGGCTATGGGTTGGAGGTCATGTGGGTAATAGTGAACACAAAATATTAAGTTTTCAAGTATTCTTTAATAAGATGTGTAGTAGAGGGGCTACAAGGACACTAAACGTCAGGAAGGCAAATTTCCAACAGTTGAGAGATGATCTTAGTTCAATAAACTGGGACAATGTCCTGAGACCTAAAAGTACACAAAGCAAATGGGAGACGTTTATTAGCATCCTGAATAGGACCTGTGCACAATACATACCCTATGGGAATAAACATGCTAGAAATTGGAGGGAACCACTATGGCTAAATAGAGCTGTAAATAGCGCAATAAGTGACAGAAAGAAAGCATTTAGGGAATTAAAGCAAGTAGGTAGTGATGAGGAATTAAATAAATTCAGAAAATTCTGAAAATTAAGTAACAGCAAAAAAAAAAGCAAATCAAGGCAGCAAAGATTGAGTTGTCTGGAGCCACATGGGAATGGGGTACTCAGGTCTCAGGCGGTCAGTTACGTAGGATGTCACAGGTGGTCCATGCCGAGCCTGTGCCCTTGGGTATCAATAAAAAGGGTGTATTTACAGGGATAGGCATTGTCAGTTGTGACACCACCTGTAGATTCCAGTGAAGGCACCAGCGCAGCAAGATGGAGTGGCCCCCTACAGGAAGAGCAGAGTCCCCGGGGTGTTGAATGTAGGAATGGATGGTGGAGGACGGCAGCACGGTCTTTGCTGCACAGAGTTGTAATAGGGGAGCGTAGTCATTGTGGTGCAGGATAAATGAAAGGAGGGACACGCACACATTAAAGTCTTTTGGTACCTTTCCTGATGACTGGTTACAGGTACACACGTCCGGATAGAAGGAAAACACCTTGGGATCTCCACAGTAGACCTCCTTATTCTGCTTTCCTGTTCTGAGTCTGGCAGGTATGGAATCTAACCGGACCGTTACTTCTCTCTCTGCACACCCGTGTTGCTGCACTGAGGGCTCTCTCATGAGCCACCGCCGTCTCTCTCCCCACGGTCCCTGGCTCTCAATTGTTGGTGCTGCGGGTGTCCGGGAAGCTAAGCCTCCTCATGATGCTGGTTTCTCTGCTGGGTCTATCTCCTCTGTCTCCTGCAGACTAGGGCTCCAGTGACCGCTACTCTGATGGGGTGAGCTGGGATAGCTCCTCTGCCCCCAGTAAAGTGTTCCTCGCCTCTGCCTTTGATCTCTACTCTGCGGGTACTAACACTGACTTTGGTGTGTACTGGTTTGGGCCTAGCATGGCTCCAATACCAGTTTAGCTCACTAGTCTATGAGCTTCCTGCAGCTCTTCCAGCATCTACACACACTCTGACTAACTCTGCCCCCAGAACCTGTATTTATAGGGGGGAACTGGCTTAAGGCAACCAGTTAAGGCCCCCCCTACAGGCCTGGGGTGGAAGCTGTTGGGTGTTAGTCGGTCACTCACTGTGGGAAATCCTTTAGTGTCCTAGGGAAGCCTGTGGTTACCTGGAACAGGGTGCCACATTCCCCCCTATTTAACCTCAGCAATCCCGGACTTAGCAAAGTGTTTTGTACATAAACATAAATACAATCATAATAACAAATATACCGTATATATAGTCTCCAAATTCAAAATGTACAAAAACCACTGCAAATTTTATAAAACCGGCAAAAAAAATATGAAAACCAGTTCTTACAGCACTAGTCCATCAGCCGCAGGCTGTGAAAAGTAGGAAAGTAGTTTTTAGCCACCACTAGTCCTGTGGCTGTAGTCCAGGCTTAAACAAACGGGAAATCCGGGGAAAAGGGTAAAGTCTCCGATGGCTTAAAACAGATGACGGGTTAACACACTTTACACAATTTCCCTATGGGTGTCTCTGCTTAGGAGGCCGGGTCTTACCTTCTCTCTACCCCAGGCACTTTCTATTCCCAACTTAATGTGCATGGGGCTGTGCCCAGTTCCTCCACCCTTCTATACACTAATATTTACTTGTTTATTTACATTGAGTCACTGGTTACTGTGATTCTGTTACATTTTACACCCACTCTCCATACCTAGATGGGGCCTGTCCTTGGGTATTGCGACATGACCTACATGGACTAGGTGTTTCTTGTGTACTAACTTCTCTTTGGGGTGGTAAAGTAGGTAACTGTCTGCGAGGCCTTAGTCTTACTGTAGGACTAGCAGGTTCGCCGATTGTAGGAATCTCTGGTTCCGGTACAACAGGCTGTACGTCTTGTACTTCAACGGGTTCTTCTGGTCTTCTTGGTTTTGGTATTGGTTCTGGTTCTTCTACATGTTGAACTGGAATTTGATTTTCTACTGGTTGACAAAATGAGAGCACTGGTACTATGGCTGCTCCGTTGTATTGAGTCCAGTCTTCTGGGAAATCTAGTTCAATATTGTGAGGCACCGCCGGCATGATCCTCATGGCCGGGGCACATCACATGCAGGATCAGGAGGATCCTGTGCACACTGGCCGGGTTTGACTGTGATAATGCTGTGTGAACCAACTTTGAAAACAAGGTTTCATGTTACTAATGAGCGGCAGTGAGAGTGGGATGAGATCGAGGAGTCCCTAAGGAATAAGGGCTGAGTGCTGACAACCCGGAACACAGGGAGTTAACCTGTGCTGTGTGAAAGGCTGATTACCGGCAGCTAAGGGGGTGTGTCCATGTGGGAGTGGCTGGCACGATAAGAGGCAGCCAGCTAAGTGATTGAGAGATTCATTCAGATTCAGAGAGAAGCTGAGACTCGTGCTGAGAGATTCAGATGGAAGCTGAGACCAGCCAAGTGCAGAGCAGTCTAGAGGCTCTGTGTGAATGAAGGGAGCATGCTAGCTCCAGGCCGGTGCCAAGGTCCGCGGTTGTGATAGCACCTGGTGGGGAAGCCGTGGCTGAACCCGGTGGAGACTGGTCCGGGCGTGGGGTGAACCACGTCCGGGAAAGGAGCCCTTGGGGGACGCTTGGTGGACCCGTTATACAGGTAGCGAGACCCGGATCCGTGCCCGGTAAGACAGCGGTTCCCGTTTAACGGAGTGAGCTGTGTGTGAGTAATGCCAGGCGGGCATAACCGCTATTGGGTCCGACTAGCCAGTCGGTAAAGGACCCGTTGATGTATGTAGGGGCTTAGGCAATTGCCCTGAATGTAAGATGATGACCTATGTAAGAACATTGTATAATAATGTGGGGAGAAAGTGACCCAGCCAGTATGGATGATGTTGGAGGCGTTCCGTCCCTGTGGGACGAGAGGGAGTCTTGCCCTGCTGCTTGCAGAGGGTACCCGTCCCTCAACCACGGCCTCTAATGGTGTGGGTGTGCCTGTGGTGCCAGACACAGGGGTAATAGGGCTCCTAGTAGGTAACGGATGAGGTTCCCGTGTACTATGGTTTGCCAGTCCCTGTAATGGGCCATGGAGGAGCCGCAGTCCATGGATGATGGGCTGTGAGCGTGTGGAAGAAATGTATGTGATCCATGGACGTTTGAATGATGGATCACACATGGTATGTAAGGCCCGGTCAGGCAGGAATCCTGACTACGGGGTAATGTTATGTCATCAAGCTGGGTGACTAAAGCCAGGCGGCAGGAACCGCCTTTGGGACCCACAGGGCCCGTTGAGGCGTATGTAACGAAGGTCAGAAGCAGGGGTTAAAAAGGGCTCCTAGAGTGGGGACACCATGGTTGAACCAGGTGGACTCTGACCAGGACGTAGGCGGAGATACGTCCAGGAAGGAGCCCCTTGGGGATACATGACATACCCGGTACTCAGGTTGCTCAATCCCTGTTATGAACCCGGAGGAGTCATCGTCGAAATATAACACATGTATTTATTATAAATGTACTGTAAGATGTGTAAGTAGGCCGGAGGCCGTAGCTACCCCGGGAGCAGGTGTTAGAGCTCCAATGGGGACAGAGAGATGGTTACAGGTCCCGGGTTATTGTGAATGTATATGTGCAATGTTCTATGTAATGTATGATGTATTTATGTAAAGTGTTTATAATCAATGTGATATGTGTCCAACATGCTACCCGGGTTATGTTATTATATGTGAAAAATAAACGGGTACACATTGGTTAAACTGATAAACACGTGTTTTGTCGTTATGCAAGCGGGTTCCCCGGTTGCTACCTCACAATATGAATTATTCTTTCTCTTGTTTCTGTAACTGGTGTTAAGGGATAGTTTACTTCTGGTGCTTTCAATTGGTCAGGACATTTCTTAAAGGGATCCTGTCACCTCCAAAACGCCTCCTAAGCTAGTAAAACATGTCCCTGTACCATCCTATCACTAATCTCACACTTCTTTTGTCTCCTAAAAGCATCCTGTGAAAGTGCATAAAAAAGTTTTAATACTCACTCATTAGTGATTATAATTAGCAGGGGCTATATTCTTCAGTCACCAAGGCGGGCTGTTTTGCAGCTCCAGGATCCACCCTGTCTCTGTGTGTTTGCTCAGCCTGTGCAGGCATTCCCTCCCCCCTCTCTATCACTCACAGAATGCAAATCATTAGTCCTGCCTTCAGTTTCAGTTTCACAGCAGCACAGAGAGAGAGAGGGCTGGATCCTGGAGCTACAAAACAACACCCCCTGGTGACTAAAGAATATAGCCCCTGCTAATTATAATCACTAATGAATTAAATGTATTAAAATGTTTTTCTCCACTTTCACAGGATGCTTTTAGGAGACAAAAGGAGTGTGAGATTAGTGATGGGATGCTGCAGGGACATGTTTTGATAGCTTAGGAGGCGTTTTGAAGGTGACAGGATCCCTTTAAGATGATCCCTGGATACTGTTGAGGTTGCTCTACCTTTATCTCGGCTAATAACGCAGTTTTTTGAGTTGTCAAAGTTTGATTGCATAACAGTATAGGGTTCAGATTCCCATTGGTCATCTAGTTTGTTGTCTCTTCTTTTTCTTTTGAGAACTAGTTCACTGGGTGTTAAGGGTTCAGCTGTGGCATTCTTGTTGAAGTCATGCTCTTGCTTACTTCTGATTTGTTCTAAAATCTTTTCCACACATTCCCGAACTTTCTTGTACTGTTGTTGACGGTGATAATTCCAGTCTTCTCCTGAAGTGTCTTGGGTTGGTTCTACAGTTCCCATTTTCAAGTCAATTGGGAGTTCTCCAGGTCTTGCTCGCATTAAGTATACTGGTGAGTAGTTAGTAGAACTGACAGGGATGTGGTTGTATATATCCACTAAGTCAGGTAGTTTTTCTGACCACTGATTCCTTTCTTCAAGTGGTAGAATCTTTAACATGTCGATGACTATGTTGTTCATTTTCTCACAAAGACCATTTGTTTGTCTATGATACAGTGTGGTTCTTGTTTTCTTACATCCATACAATCCTAGGAAATCTTGGAATAGTTGTGATTCAAATGCGGAACCTTGATCTGTTAGTACCTGGGCTGGGTACACGTGTGCTCGACAGAAACAATTTTGGAAAGTTTTGGCTGCCACTTCTGCAGTTAAGTCCTTAACTGGTGCTACTACTAAGAATCTAGAGTAGTGGTCAACCATTGTAAGAGCATAGGTATACCCTGTTCTGCTGGGTGTCAACTTCACATGATCTAGAGAAACAATCTCAAGAGGTTTCTTAGTAATGATTGGCTTTAATGGAGCTTTCTGGCTTCGCTGTCTTTTCTTCTCAGGTGACACGGTCCACAGTTCTTAACACCATCTTTCAATGGAACCTCTCATGCCGACCCAGTAAAAGCGATCTTTCAGCAGCATCTCCAATTTCTTCCAACCAAAGTGTCCTGCATCATTGTGATAAGCTTCTAGTACCATCTGTATATTTCTTTTTGGAACCACGATTTGCCAGATCAGTTCATGGGTTCTGGGATTAAGGTGACGTCTGCATAGCTTACCCTGATAGATGAAAAATTTTCCTTTTTCCTTCCATAGGCGCTTGGCATCTTGTGGGGCATCTGCACTTAGACAGGAGTGTTCTTTGGTTATTAGCTCTTTGATTAAACTAACAGCCGGGTCACTGTCTTGTGTCTCTTTCCAGCTATGGTGAGATAATGGGTTCACTGTTTTCTCTTGACGTCTTTGGCTTGCCTGATGACATGAAGATGTACTTGGACGGTGGAAGGCTGATAACTCCACTTCTTCTAACTCCTCTACGTCCTCTCCCACATCTGGTAGATTAGGCATTCTGGATAGAGCATCAGCGTTGCCGTTCTTATGACCTGCCCGGTATTTGACAGTGAAGTCGTAGTTGGATAATCTGGCCAATAATCCAATGCTGCTCCATGGCTCCCAGCTTTTCAGTCTCTAAATGGGTTAGAGGGTTGTTGTCGGTGAAAGCCGTGAGCTTGGAGGATGCCAGGTAGTGTTTGAACCGTTCTGTGATTGCCCAGACTAAGGCTAGGAACTCCAACTTGAAGGAACTGTAATTCTCTGGATTCCTCTCAGTTGGACGGAGCTTCCGGCTGGCATAGCTATCACTTTCTCTTTGCCTTTCTGTCTCTGTGCCAAGACAGCTCCTAAGCCCTCGTTGCTGGCATCGGTGTATATCAGAAACGCTTAACTGTAGTCAGGGTAGGCCAGGATCTCTTCTCCAGTTAGGGCATCTTTCAGATGCTGGAAAGACTCTTCTTGTTCTTGCCCCCACCGGAATGGAGGACCTTGATCTCGCCCTTCTTGGATTGACCCACCAGGAGATCTTGCATGGGCGCTGCCATCTTCGTATAACCCTTGATGAACCTCCTGTAGTACCTGACCAGTCCCAAGAATTGACGTACCTCTCTGAAGGTGGTTGGGGCTGGCCAGTTCTTGATGACTATAACCTTGTCCGGGTCCGGTGCTACGCCTTCTGCACTGACCACATGCCCAAGGTACTGGACTTTGAGTTTTAACAGGTGATATTTTGAAGGTTTCAATTTCATATCATACTTGGACAATGATTCAAGCACTTCACTCAAGTGCTGCAGGTGGTCTTCATAGGTTTTGGAGTACACTATGACATCATCCAGGTATAGCAATACAGTTTCAAAGTTTCTGTGGCCTAGGCAACACTCCATTAGCCTCTGGAATTTTCCTGGTGCGTTGCATAACCCGAATGGCATGCTTTTGAATCACAAACCCCACGGGTTCGTGAAGGCTGTCTTCAGGTTTACTTCTGCAATGAGACAGCCAGCCCACTATAATCTAAGGTTGAGAGTAATTGGGACTTTAATGCGAAATGACTCTTCTATACGGTAACGTATTGCATTTGTATGACACTTATAATTTCCTATAATCTACACACATCCTCATACTACCGTCTTTCTTTTTAACCAGGACCAGTGGGGCTGCCCAGGGGCTACAACTATCTCTGATGACCCATGCACTCTTTATGTCCTGTAGCATTTATTTTTTTTGCTTTCTGGTAGTGTGTTGGTGGTATAGGCCTGTATCTTTCTTTGATGGGTGGATGATTTCCTGTGGGTATGTGATGTTGTACCCCTTTAATCCTCCCAAAATCAAGTGGATGTTTGCTAAACACTTATTCATATTCCTGAACTACCTGATAAACTCTGTGTTTCTGGTGAGAAGATGTGTTGTCAGTTCCTACATTGAGCTCCTGACACCATTTCTGTAGCTGTTTCTTGGAATCGTGAGGCTCATCTGACACTGACAGAGCTAGTGATTCAGCTTTGTGTATGCAGTTGTTATTTACATGGTACAGTTTAGCAACAGTGGAATACCTTGGTAGCGTTATTTTGTCATCACCATAGTTTAATACACGTACAGGTACCCTTCCTTTGCGTACATCAACCACCCCCCTGGCTGCCAGGAGTGTAGGACTACTGTCAGACACCACCGGCTATACTACTGCCTGGTAGTCCTGCCCTCTGAGGCCTACTGCTGCCCGACACCAGATCATCATTTCACTTCTTGGTGGCACTACAATAGGAATTGGGTCTGTTACATGTGGTACCCTGGTTGGGCACCACAGAACTCTTAGGACACGAATGGAACGTACACAGCAAGCAGACCTCACTTACTAACACAACTTTTACACCCCTTTTCACCCCAGGCCTCTATGGGGAGCTCCACTGGCTGCCTTAAGCCAGTTCCCCCTATAAATACGGGTCCTGGAGGGAGAAACAGTGGAGTGTGCAGTCACTTTAGAACTGTGAACAGCTAGGAGAGCTGACCTGGTACTGAAACCACACTAGGCCCATCCAGCACACCCGGAAAGTGGGAGACCCTCTCAATAGGGGTCATAGGAACAGGAGGCAAAGACCTTACAGGGACAGAGGAGTTATTTCAACTCGCCCTAACAATCCGGTCACTGGGTCCGAGCTGCTGGAGCCATAGCGCAGCTGTAGAGAAACCAGCACCTCAAACAAGGGAGTTTAGCTCCCCTGAACACCTGAAGCACCACCAAATGAGAGCCCGGAGTGGACGCACATTTAATAATCCTTTATAGTGCCCTCAGTGCAACCAACTCAGGTGAATCAAGACACACCAGAATGTGTAACCTCGGTTCGGTGGTATTTCATATTCACCAGACCCTGTAGAACTGTGTATATAAGGAAGCCTATACCACTGCTTGCTGTGGAACCTCCAGGAGTGTCTACTTCATCACCTGGTCAAGTGTAGCTGTTGTTACCAGTAAAAGGTATAGAAAAAGACTTTATGTGTCCGTACATTCTTCCTGGCTTAATACTCAAAACAACTGGGCTGCCGTAATCCATCCAGCGCAACTCCTGGCCCTGGGACTCCTGCTCATCCTGTGGGGAGTATCCCATCCAGATGCCGCACATCCCCGGAGGCCCACACAGCTCCAGTGCCATCACCGGATACCCACAGGTGGTGTCACGACAATCAAGAAACATCCCCATCCTTTAATCCCTTTTCATTTGACCACCGGGCCCCACAGCCTACGGCGCGGAACCGTGATGAGGGAATCATCGCCTGAGACCTGAGAACCCGCAACGGTGAGTCAGATCTTGGCGATCACGAACAGGATACGAACAGACCCGTTTCCTGACGGGTATTGTGTGCTATTTAATGACTGTGCATATTGAACTGTAAATTTGAACCGCCATTGCTGCGCAGAAGGCGGGAAAAGAAGGGGCGTTACTGTGCAAAGGGCGTGAAGATAGGCCCCGCCCCACGCTCTGACGAGTTCCTCCGAACGCAGCAGGAATCGAAAATTCCCGTGGTGCCTCACTCCTCACCGCAAGGCCGACAACTTCCGCTGAGACTGAAAGGACTGGCCGCGCTTAACTAAGGGGGAGCGAGTATGAGTGACTCAGATTCCGGCGACGCGGTATCCCCGCAAGTAAACCCACCGGTTGTTCCATCGGGGCCACCAAACATACCCCCGGTAGGTCAGCCACCCGTCGGCGTCATGCCGCAACAGCCCGCTCCGATAATGCTGATATCTCTGCCGTACGTCTCGAATGCGGCCTGGTTACCAAAGTACAGCGGTAAATCTGGTACCCTGGATATGTTCCGGAGGAAGATATGCCAAGTGCTGGATATGTACGCCATGACCGGTAAGCAGGGAGCAGTAATAATGGGACAGTTAACAGATGCAGCAGAGCTGGAGACCCGAAAAATA
>JARQOC010000003.1:405262814-405505758 GCA_033576535.1 Allobates femoralis
GCTGACATGCGGCTTCCCATTTTGGGGGACTTTGTATAGATACTTTATAAAAGCTTTTTTAATTACATCAATGGCTTAACTCTTACCACCCTTTGGCCTGTAAAAATCAACAGCCATGGCTCCCATTAAATTCCCATTGGTTCCCCCAAGAGATCCATTGGGTCTTTCATGGGGGTCTCCCATCCAGCCCCTCCCAAAGGGCTCTCACTGCTTATTTTTCAAGATCTGTCAAGGGCATGCACAAGGGGTTTACAATGGTGCTGACAGGTTTCCCCTTTTGGGGGACTTTTTTATGGGCATCATTGTAAAAGTCATTTTTTAATTACAGCAAGGGCTTCTCTCTTACCACCCCTTTGGGGCCTTCAAAAAAAATCCCAGGGGACTCCCTTTTTATTTTCTCTCATGGGGCTCCCATCCCCCCGGACCGGCCTACTCTTAGCTTAAGATCTTCAAGGGGATGCAAAATTTTTTTAAAGGGCGCTGACATGCGGCTTCCCATCTGGGGATTTTTTGTATGGGCAACATTAGTAAAAGTCAGTTTTAATTACAGTCAATGGCTTCTACTCTTACCAGCCCTTTGGCCTGTCAAAAGTCAATGCAGCCATGGACTCCATTGAAATTCCCATTGGGTCACCCATAGAGACTCCCATTGGGTCTCTCATGAGGTCTCCCATCCAGCCCTGACCAAGGCTCTCACTGCTTAGCTTCAAGAGTCTGTCAAGGGCATGCACAATGGGTTTTACAATGGCTGCTGACATGCTGGCTTCCCATCTGTGGGACTTTTGTATAGGCATACATTAGTAAAAGTCAGTTTTAATTACAGTCAATGGCTTCTACTCTTACCAGCCTTTGGCCTGTCAAAAGTCAATGCAGCCATGGACTCCATTAGACTTCCCATTGGTACCATAGAGACTCCCATTGGTCTCTCATGAGGTCTCCCATCCAGCCCGCTGACCAAGGCTCTCACTGCTTAGCTTCAAGAGTCTGTCAAGGCATGCACAATGGGTTTACAATGGCTGCTGACATGCTGGCTTCCCATCTGTGGGACTTTTGTATAGGCATACATTAGTAAAAGTCAGTTTTAATTACAGTCAATGGCTTTTCTTACGCTTTGCTGCAAGCAGCACCTGGCTCCATTCCACCATAACTTCCATTGGGTCTCTCTGAGGTCTCCCATCCAGCCCGTGACCAAGGCTCACTGCTTAGCTTCAAGAGTCTGTCAAGGCATGCACAATGGTTTACAATGGCTGTGACATCTGTTCCCATCTGTGGACTTTTGTATAGGCATACATTAGTAAAGTCAGTTTTAATTACAGTCAATGGCTTCTACTTTACAGCCCTTTGGCTGTCAAAGTCAATGCAGCCATGACTCCCATTGGATCCATTGGTCTCTCATGAGGTCTCCCATCCAGCCCATGACCAAGGCTTCATGCTTAGCTTCAAGAGTCTGTCAAGGCATGCACAATGGGTTTACAATGGCTGCTGACATGCTGGCTTCCATCTGTGGGACTTTTGTATAGGCATACATTAGTAAAAGTCAGTTTTAATTACAGTCAATGGCTTCTACTCTTACCAGCCCTTTGGCCTGTCAAAAGTCAATGCAGCCATGGACTCCCATTGAGATTCCCATTGGGTCACCATAGAGACTTCCATTGGGTCCTCATGAGGTCTCCATCCAGCCGTGACCAAGGCTCTCACTGCTTAGCTTCAAGAGTCTGTCAAGGGCATGCACAATGGGTTTACAATGGCTGCTGAATGCTGGCTTCCATCTGTGGGACTTTTGTATAGGCATACATTAGTAAAAGTCAGTTTTAATTACAGTCAATGGCTTCTACTCTTACCAGCCCTTTGGCCTGTCAAAAGTCAATGCAGCCATGGACTCCCATTGAGATTCCCATTGGGTCTCCATGAGTCCCATGCCCGTGACCAAGCGTCTCACTGCTTAGCTTCAAGAGTCTGTCAAGGGCATGCACAATGGGTTTACAATGGCTGCTGACATGCTGGCTTCCATCTGTGGGACTTTTGTATAGGCATACATTAGTAAAAGTCAGTTTTAATTACAGTCAATGGCTTCTACTCTTACCAGCCTTTGGCCTGTCAAAAGTCAATGCAGCATGGACTCCCATTGAGATTCCCATGGATTCCATTGGGTCTCAGCCATCCAGCCCGTGACCAAGGCTCTCACTGCTTAGCTTCAAGAGTCTGTCAAGGGCATGCACAATGGGTTTACAATGGCTGCTGACATGCTGGCTTCCCATCTGTGGGACTTTTGTATAGGCATACATTAGTAAAAGTCAGTTTTAATTACAGTCAATGGCTTTCTCTTACAGCCTTTGGCCTGTCAAGTCAAGTAATGGCATGGTTCCATTGGTCTCTCATGAGGTCCCATCCAGCGTGACAAGTCTATTTAGTTCAAGGTGGATGCACAAGGGTTTACAATGGTGCTGACATGCTGGTTCCATCTGTGGGACTTTGTATAGGCATACATTAGTAAAAGTCAGTTTTAATTACAGTCAATGGTTCTACTCTTACCAGCCTTTGGCTGTCAAAAGTCATGCCCATGGTCCATTGGTCCCATGGTTCTCTGAGGTTCCCATCCAGCGTGACCAAGGCTCTCACTGCTTAGCTTCAAAGTCTGTCAAGGGCATGCACAATGGGTTTACAATGGCTGCTGACATGCTGGTTCCATCGTGGGACTTTTGTATAGGCATACATTAGTAAAAGTCAGTTTTAATTACAGTCAATGGCTTCTACTCTTACAGCCTTTGGCCTGTCAAAAGTCAAGCAGCCATGGTCCCATTGGTTCCATTGGGTCTCTCATGAGGTCTCCCATCCAGCCCTGACAAGGCTCTCACTGCTTAGCTTCAAGAGTCTGTCAAGGCATGCACAATGGTTTACAATGGCTGCTGAATGTGGTTCCCATCTGTGGACTTTTGTATAGGCATACATTAGTAAAAGTCAGTTTTAATTACAGTCAATGGCTTCACTCTTACCAGCCCTTTGGCTGTCAAAAGTCATGCAGCCATGGTCTCACCATGAGATTCCATTGGTTCTCATGAGGTCTCCATCCAGCCGTGACCAAGGCTCTCACTGCTTAGCTTCAAGAGTCTGTCAAGGGCATGCACAATGGTTTACAATGGCTGCTGACATGCTGGTTCCCATCTGTGGGACTTTGTATAGGCATACATTAGTAAAAGTCAGTTTTAATTACAGTCAATGGCTTCTACTCTTACCAGCCCTTTGGCCTGTCAAAAGTCAATGCAGCCATGGACTCCCATTGAGTTCCCATTGGTCCCATTGGGTCTCTCATGAGGTCTCCCATCCAGCCCGTGACCAAGGCTCTCACTGCTTAGCTTCAAGAGTCTGTCAAGGGCATGCACAATGGGTTTACAATGGCTGCTGACATGCTGGCTTCCCATCTGTGGACTTTTGTATAGGCATACATTAGTAAAAGTCAGTTTTAATTACAGTCAATGGCTTCTACTCTTACCAGCCCTTTGGCCTGTCAAAAGTCAATGCAGCCATGGCTCCATTGATTCCCATTGGGTCTCTCATGAGGTCTCCATCCAGCCCGTGACCAAGGCTCTCACTGCTTAGCTTCAAGAGTCTGTCAAGGGCATGCACAATGGTTACAATGGCTGCTGACATGCTGGTTCCCATCTGTGGGACTTTTGTATAGGCATACATTAGTAAAAGTCAGTTTTAATTACAGTCAATGGCTTCTACTCTTACCAGCCCTTTGGCCTGTCAAAAGTCAATGCACAGCCCCTTGGATTCCCATTGGGTCACCATAGAATTCCATTGGGTCTCTCATGAGGTCTCCATCCAGCCCGTGACCAAGGCTCTCACTGCTTAGCTTCAAGAGTCTGTCAAGGGCATGCACAATGGGTTTACAATGGCTGCTGACATGCTGGCTTCCATCTGTGGGACTTTTGTATAGGCATACATTAGTAAAAGTCAGTTTTAATTACAGTCAATGGCTTCTACTCTTACCAGCCTTTGGCCTGTCAAAGTCAATGAGCATGGACTCAAGCCATTGGTCACCCATAGAGACTTCCATTGGGTCTCTCATGAGGTCTCCCATCCAGCCCGTGACCAAGGCTCTCACTGCTTAGCTTCAAGAGTCTGTCAAGGGCATGCACAATGGGTTTACAATGGCTGCTGACATGCTGGCTTCCCATCTGTGGGACTTTTGTATAGGCATACATTAGTAAAAGTCAGTTTTAATTACAGTCAATGGCTTCTACTCTTACCAGCCTTTGGCCTGTCAAAAGTCAATGCAGCCATGGACTCCCATTGAGATTCCCATTGGGTCCCATGAGTCTTCCATCCAGCTCCATGACCAAGGCTCTCAACTGCTTAGCTTCAAGAGTCTGTCAAGGGCATGCACAATGGGTTTACAATGGCTGCTGACATGCTGGCTTCCCATCTGTGGGACTTTTGTATAGGCATACATTAGTAAAAGTCAGTTTTAATTACAGTCAATGGCTTCTACTCTTACCAGCCCTTTGGCTGTCAAAAAGTCAATGCAGCCATGGTCTCCCATGAGATTCCATTGGGTCTCTCATGAGGTCTCCCATCCAGCCCGTGACCAAGGCTCTCACTGCTTAGCTTCAAGAGTCTGTCAAGGGCATGCACAATGGGTTTACAATGGCTGCTGACATGCTGGCTTCCCATCTGTGGGACTTTTGTATAGGCATACATTAGTAAAAGTCAGTTTTAATTACAGTCAATGGCTTCTACTCTTACCAGCCCTTTGGCCTGTCAAAAGTCAATGCAGCCATGGTCTCCCATTGAGATCTCCCATGAGGTCTCTCATGAGGTCTCCATCCAGCCCGTGACCAAGGCTCTCACTGCTTAGCTTCAAGAGTCTGTCAAGGGCATGCACAATGGGTTTACAATGGCTGCTGACATGCTGGCTTCCCATCTGTGGGACTTTTGTATAGGCATACATTAGTAAAAGTCAGTTTTAATTACAGTCAATGGCTTCTACTCTTACCAGCCTTTGGCCTGTCAAAAGTCAATGCAGCCATGGTCTCCCTGAATTGAGATTCCCATTGGGTCTCTCATGAGGTTCCATCCAGCCGTGACCAAGGCTCTCATGCTTAGCTTCAAGAGTCTGTCAAGGGCATGCACAATGGGTTTACAATGGCTGCTGACATGCTGGCTTCCCATCTGTGGGACTTTTGTATAGGCATACATTAGTAAAAGTCAGTTTTAATTACAGTCAATGGCTTCTACTCTTACCAGCCCTTTGGCCTGTCAAAAATGCACATGGACTCCATTGAGATTCCCATTTGGGTCTCTCATGAGGTCTCCCATCCAGCCGTGACCAAGGCTCTCACTGCTTAGCTTCAAGAGTCTGTCAAGGGCATGCACAATGGGTTTACAATGGCTGCTGACATGCTGGCTTCCCATCTGTGGGACTTTTGTATAGGCATACATTAGTAAAAGTCAGTTTTAATTACAGTCAATGGCTTCTACTCTTACCAGCCCTTTGGCCTGTCAAAAGTCAATGCAGCCTGACCCATGAGTCCCATTGTCAATTCTTCCATTGGGTCTCTCATGAGGTCTCCCATCCAGCCCGTGACCAAGGCTCTCATGCTTAGCTTCAAGAGTCTGTCAAGGGCATGCACAATGGGTTTACAATGGCTGCTGACATGCTGGCTTCCCATCTGTGGGACTTTTGTATAGGCATACATTAGTAAAAGTCAGTTTTAATTACAGTCAATGGCTTCTACTCTTACCAGCCCTTTGGCCTGTCAAAAGTCAATGCAGCCATGGTCTCCCATTGAGATTCCCATTGGGTCTCTCATGAGGTCTCCCATCCAGCCCGTGACCAAGGCTCTCACTGCTTAGCTTCAAGAGTCTGTCAAGGGCATGCACAATGGGTTTACAATGGCTGCTGACATGCTGGCTTCCATCTGTGGGACTTTTGTATAGGCATACATTAGTAAAAGTCAGTTTTAATTACAGTCAATGGCTTCTACTCTTACCAGCCCTTTGGCCTGTCAAAAGATGCAATGCTCCATGATTCCATTGGGTCACCCATAGAGACTTCCATTGGGTCTCTCATGAGGTCTCCCATCCAGCCCGTGACCAAGGCTCTCACTGCTTAGCTTCAAGAGTCTGTCAAGGCATGCACAATGGGTTTACAATGGCTGCTGACATGCTGGCTTCCCATCTGTGGGACTTTTGTATAGGCATACATTAGTAAAAGTCAGTTTTTAATTACAGTCAATGGCTTCTACTCTTACCAGCCCTTTGGGCCTGTCAAAAGTCAATGCAGCCATGGACTCCATTGAGATTCCCATTGGGTCACCCATAGAGACTTCCATTGGGTCTCTCATGAGGTCTCCCATCCAGCCCGTGACCAAGGCTCTCACTGCTTAGCTTCAAGAGTCTGTCAAGGGCATGCACAATGGGTTTACAATGGCTGCTGACATGCTGGCTTCCCATCTGTGGGACTTTTGTATAGGCATACATTAGTAAAAGTCAGTTTTAATTACAGTCAATGGCTTCTACTCTTACCAGCCCTTTGGCCTGTCAAAAGTCAATGCAGCCATGGATCTCCCATTGAGATTCCCATTGGGTCTCTCATGAGGTCTCCCATCCAGCCCGTGACCAAGGCTCTCACTGCTTAGCTTCAAGAGTCTGTCAAGGGCATGCACAATGGGTTTACAATGGCTGCTGACATGCTGGCTTCCCATCTGTGGGACTTTTGTATAGGCATACATTAGTAAAAGTCAGTTTTAATTACAGTCAATGGCTTCTACTCTTACCAGCCCTTTGGCCTGTCAAAAGTCAATGCAGCCATGGTCCTCCCATTGAGATTCCCATTGAGTGCTCTCATGAGGTCTCCATCCAGCCCGTGACCAAGGCTCTCACTGCTTAGCTTCAAAGTCTGTCAAGGGCATGCACAATGGGTTTACAATGGCTGCTGACATGCTGGCTTCCCATCTGTGGGACTTTTGTATAGGCATACATTAGTAAAAGTCAGTTTTAATTACAGTCAATGGCTTCTACTCTTACCAGCCCTTTGGCTGTCAAAAGTCAATGCAGCCATGGACTCCCATTGAGATTCCATTGCACCATTGGAGTCTCATTCATGAGGTTCCCATCCAGCCCGTGACCAAGGCTCTCACTGCTTAGCTTCAAGAGTCTGTCAAGGGCATGCACAATGGGTTTACAATGGCTGCTGACATGCTGGCTTCCCATCTGTGGGACTTTTGTATAGGCATACATTAGTAAAAGTCAGTTTTAATTACAGTCAATGGCTTCTACTCTTACAGCCCTTTGGCCTGTCAAAAGTCAATGCAGCCATGGTCTCCCATTGAGTTCCCATTGGGCTCTCAGGGGAGGTCTCCCATCCAGCCGTGACCAAGGCTCTCACTGCTTAGCTTCAAAGTCTGTCAAGGGCATGCACAATGGGTTTACAATGGCTGCTGACATGCTGGCTTCCCATCTGTGGGACTTTTGTATAGGCATACATTAGTAAAAGTCAGTTTTAATTACAGTCAATGGCTTCTACTCTTACCAGCCCTTTGGCTGTCAAAAGTCAATGCAGCCCATGGTTCCCATTGGGTCCCATATGAGTTGGTCTCTCATGAGGTCTCCATCCAGCCGTGACCAAGGCTCTCACTGCTTAGCTTCAAGAGTCTGTCAAGGGCATGCACAATGGGTTTACAATGGCTGCTGACATGCTGGCTTCCATCTGTGGACTTTTGTATAGGCATACATTAGTAAAAGTCAGTTTTAATTACAGTCAATGGCTTCTACTCTTACCAGCCTTTGGCCTGTCAAAAGTCAATGCAGCCATGGACCCATTGAGTTCTTGGTCACCATAGAGACTTCTATTGGGTCTTCATGAGGTCTCCATCCAGCCCGTGACCAAGGCTCTCACTGCTTAGCTTCAAAGTCTGTCAAGGGCATGCACAATGGGTTTACAATGGCTGCTGACATGCTGGCTTCCCATCTGTGGGACTTTTTGTATAGGCATACAGTAGTAAAAGTCAGTTTTAATTACAGTCAATGGCTTCTACTCTTACCAGCCCTTTGGCCTGTCAAAAGTCAATGCAGCCATTGTCTCCCATTGAGATTCCCATTGGGACTCTCATGAGGTCTCCCATCGAGCCCATGACCAAGGCTCTCACTGCTTAGCTTCAAGAGTCTGTCAAGGGCATGCACAATGGGTTGACAATGGCTGCTGACATGCTGGCTTCCCATCTGTTGGACATTTGAAGAGCAATACATTAGTAAAAGTAAGTTTTAATTACAGTCAATGGCTTCTACTCTTACCAGTCCTTTGGCCTGTCAAAAGTCAATGCAGCCATGGACTCCCATTGAGTTTCCCATTGGGTCACCCATAGAGACTTCCATTGAGTCTCTCATGAGGTCTCCCATCCAGCTCGTGACCAAGGCTCTCACTGCTTAGATTCAAGAGTCTGTCAAGGGCATGCACAATGGGTTGACAATGGCTGCTGACATGCTGGCTTCCCATCTGTGGGACTTTTGTATAGGCATACATTAGTAAAAGTCAGTTTTAATTACAGTCAATGGCTTCTACTCTTACCAGCCCTTTGGCCTGTCAAAAGTCAATGCAGGCATGGACTCCCATTGAGTTTCCCATTGGGTCACCCATTGGGTCACCCATAAGAGACTTTCAGTGAGTCTCTTTTGAATCATTATGTTTTTATTAGAGTATTTTCAAACACATAACATAACATATTTAAATCAAATGAAATTGGACTCAAACATTGGGTACAGTGGTAAGTCAAGCAGTCAAATAGACAATTAAGTGTGCATCTATTCATTAAAGTACAATCAAAAAAATACAGATTTTGTTGGGACAAACAGGGGGGGGTGGATAAACTTAGGGAAGGTAGGGGAGAAGGGAGGGAGGGGAAAGCAGTTAGCAGGTCGGCTAGGGAACCCAAGATAGGTGGATGTAGTGCAATTAATAACATTACTTAAACTAGCTTCATCATTAGTCGCTTTACAAGTATGTTTAGTTTGTTATTACAACGTTATTATGCTGCGAGCTCACCCATGTGTCCCACCAATTAATGATTTTCGTGCGTTTAGCTGTTTCTGATGATAGGATCAGTTCGTAATTGAAGTGTAGATTAAGTTGGGAGATGACTTCCTGTATAGACGGGAAGGTAGGATTTTTCCAGTATTTAGTTATGCAGTATCGAGCTGCTATAAGTATATTTGAAATAATTGGTCTCAGTCCTCGAGGTAAGTCCTGAATTTCTAAACCTAGTAAGGCCATCTGAGGAGTCAACGTGAGATTGAGTCCGGTAGTAGTACATATCAAATGGTTGACTTGTGACCAAAAAGAGCGAATGCCCAGACAATGCCACCAGACATGTGTGGTAGTTCCGACTTCTCCACAGTTTTTCCAGCATAAGTTTTTCCCTGTTCGAGAACCTTTTGTGAAACTGGCAATTTTTTCTGGAGTCAGGTACCATCCGAATTGAAGTTTTTTTGCCTGTTCATGATGGTTCAAGCATGAGGTATAAGAAAGAGCATGGGTTGACGCCTTCATCCAGTCCTCTACAGGTGAGGTGAATGATAGGAGAGCTTCCCATTTCGTCATAAACGGGAGCTTAGACTCAGCTTGTACCTCTGACAAGGCCCTGTAAAAAATGGAGATTCCCCTGTTGGCAGCTGATGTTTGTTTAAAAATCGCTATGACCTGCGGGGGACTGGCCAGTGCGTCTTCCATCGGGATGACTATGGATCTGAGAAAGTCTTTTAGTTGAAGGTAAGAAAAGTAGTCAGCGTTAGAAAGACCATATTTCTCCTTCAGAGCTATAAATGTTTGTATTTTGGTATTGAGCAGCACATCTGACAGTTGTTTAGCGCCCGCCCTCCGCCATTTTGCCAGGGAGAAAGCTGGAGAGTCTACACAGCACTCTACAGCCCTCAGAGTTATGTATCTATATAAGCCTTTCAGGAGTAAATGGCTGACCCCAGACCAAACTTCAAGCACTGCTTGCATGGACTTCAGAGGGAGGTTTCCGGGCTTATGGCGGAGGAGGTGCGACTCCAACAAGAGACGAGTTGAATTTTGTGGGGCATACCAGGATTCTATTTGTAGCCACAGAGGTAGGGAGTTTGCTTCAGCCTTGGGGATCCACCATATTTGTGACATCTCCAGATTAATTGCTCTGTAGTAAAAGTGAATGTTGGGGGCTCCCATCCCTCCCAAGGTGGTAGGTAAAGTTAACGTTGAGGAACCAATTCTATGAGGTTTATTCATCCAAATGAATTTGCCCAAAATGGATTGGAGAAGGTTAAGGATTTTTCTGGGAAAGTGTATAGGGATGCAACGGAGATAATATAATATTTTTGGAAATAGTATCATTTTGGTGATTTGAATTCTGGCAATCCACGATAGCAGCGACGGGGAGTAAGATTGTATCAAGGACCGTAGTTCTTTAATTAGATAATCAGAATTTATTTTAACTATAGTTTTGGTGAGAGAGATTTGGATACCCAGATATGTAAAGGATCGGGAAATCCAAATGAAGGGCAGCGTCCGACGTAAAGTCAATTGTTCGTTAGCTGGGATATTTACCGGGAAAAAGGAAGATTTGGAAAGGTTGAGCTTGTAATAAGATGCTGCTGCGAATTCTTCCAAAATGGACATTAAAACCGGGACAGTTTGTTTTAGATGAGTGCATGTGAATATCACATCATCTGCATATAGATTAATTTTGTGTTCTATAGGTCCCACCCACACCCCCGATACCTCCGCCGTGTTACGCACTATAGATGCCAAGGGCTCCATAATCAGGGCGAAGATGAGTGGGGAGAGGGGGCAGCCCTGTCGTGTGCCATTCGTAATCTCAAAATTTTGAGATATGAAGCCAGAGGCACGGACTAAAGCTGAGGGGGAAGAGTATAGGGACATTATAGAGTCCTTAAATTGTCCAACAATGTGGAACCTATCTAGGACTTCACTGAGGAACCCCCAGTGCACTCTGTCAAACGCTTTCTCTGCGTCGAGTGAGAGTAGTGCACCGGGGGCGCCCCCTCTCTCCATGATATCTAGCAGATTTATTAGCCTTCTTGTGGCATCCCTAGCCTGACGCCCTGGAATGAAACCCACCTGATCCTTACCCACGAGGTCCGGTAGTACTCCCATGAGACGACTGGCAAGGATCTTGGCGTACAATTTAATATCACAGTTTAATAGTGCTATCGGTCGGAAGTTACCCGGGGATGTGGGGGGTTTGCCTGGTTTGGGAAGAGTAGTAATAACGGCTTGTAAACCCTCCTCCCTGACCTTACCCGTGGACTGCCAGAACCGAAATAGTTTAGTTAAGTGAGGAGTCAATAGTAGGGGAAAAGAGGTGTAATACTTATACGTATATCCATCGGGGCCTGGAGCAGAATGGCGCTTGGATGTCTGAATGGCTTTTTGAACTTCCATTTCAGTTATGGGAATATTTAGTTGTGCCACTTGTTGGGGGTTCAAAGATGGCAGTGTGGCCTTATCTAAAAATTTACTGATTATTGTTTTTGATGGTTGTGGAGTACATGGGTCATTTTTTAAATTGTATAAAGTTTCGTAGTATGCTCTAAACTGATCTACAATTTTTATGGGGTGTCTTATTTTGGAACCATTTGAGTCCAACAAATGAGAAATTTTTGTGGTGGCCATACGTTTGCGGACACGTCTAGCCAATAACTTTCCCGCTCTGTCTCCCATTGAGTAGAACCGGGCCTTAGATCTGATCATGTCTTTTTGTACTTTAATCAAGAGTGTGGTGCGGAGCTGTCTACGAACCTCTAATAGCTCAGCCGTTAAAATTGGGGAGGGATGGGATTTTTGTTTGTGTTCCAAATTATGAATTTGGGTGGTGAGGGCGGTAACCTTAATGGTGTGCTGTTTTTTCGCCCATGCTGATATCTTTATAAGTTTACCTCTGAGGACAGCTTTGTGCGCTAGCCAAAGTGTCTCTGGGGAAACGTCTCCTGTGTCATTTAAGGAGAAGTATTCTGTAATGAAACCTGATATCTCTTCTAGGTGTACAGGTGAAGAGAGAATATATTCATTAATTTTCCATAGTGTAGTGGGAGAGATAGCCAATGCATCCTCAAATTTTATGGAGATAGGAGCGTGGTCTGTCCATGAGATGGAGCCCACATCAGCTGAGAGGCAGAGCGGGAGCAAGGTACTGTCAGTCAGGATGTAATCAATTCTTGACCATGAGCCATATCTAGGTGACATGTAAGAATAATCTCTCTGTTCTGGATGGAAGCATCGCCAAACATCATTAAGCCCAAATTGCGTAAAAGTCTGTCCCAACTCTGCCCTATATGCTCCAAGTCCAGAGCAGTCCATTTTTTTGTCTGCTGGAGCATTTAAATCTCCGGCTATAATTTTCCTTCCCAATGATAGGGGGAGTAGGGTTTCCAGAGTTTGAGACAGAAATTTAACCTGACCTGTATTAGGGGAATACATGGACATAAGTGAGTAGGTGACATTATTTAATTTGCAGTTAAGGAGAATATAGCGTCCCGCTGGGTCTATCGTAGAAGATATGTATTCAAACGTTAATCTTTTATGGATTAGTATAGCCACCCCCGCTTTTTTGATGTCTGCTGTTGCAAAGAAACTATGCGGGTAGTGAGGTGATTTCATTCTGTGTGTATCTGCTGCCAACAGATGAGTCTCCTGCAGAAACAAAATATCATACCTGAGCTTTAGGATTTGTCTCCATGTTAAGGAGCGTTTCTCTGGACTGTTAAGTCCGTTAACATTTACTGAACCGCATGTGATACTCATGGTGGATCATACACATTCACTTGTGGATTACAATCATTACTGTAGGGAGACCAGCCGACCTGTAGTGGGAGGGGAGGGTGGGGGTGAGGGGAGGGAAACACAAGAGGAATAAAAGAACAAATTCCATTAACTGGAGCAACAATAATCACAATCATCAGATAAGTAAACCTTGTGAACATCTTGTTCATAAACCTGTGGGTAAGACCACAGAGAAATAAAAACAAAGAGTGCCAACTGAAACGCACTCACGGGGCAATATTATCCCAGTATTTACAGGGATATGGAGATGAGCAAGTCAGTACAGTGGAGATTTAGAGTGAAGATAAAGTGAGAGAGCAGGGGGGGAAAGAAAGTTCTTAGAGTGTGGGTGTTCAGAGAGTAAGAGAGACAAGAGAGAAAAGAGAAGGAGGGGGAGTGATAAGATGTGGTGGAAGGGCTGTATATGCCAAGAGAAGGCACACTTGGTAGGGGGAAAAAAGAGAGAGAGAGATGAGTTAAGATTTAGAATAAATGTAAGAAGAGGTAAGTGAGATCTGGAAAAGGAATTTAGAGATCTAAACAGGATTGTTCAGAAAGAGAGAAATAAAAGGGACAAGGATAGGTACAGGAACATAAAAGTACTAGAGTTCCTGATCTTCTCCGGGCTATCAAGCTGCATGGGCCTGCAGTGGTGTCACACTGTGAACCATTCAGGATCAATTCTGGGTTGTTTTCCTCTTTTCTTCTTTCCATCCCAGCCGATCTGTGGGCCAGGTTTATCAGAGCCCTCCACAGGGGGGGAGTTCATCAGTCCCCATTGTTTCAGTAGTCTTTCTGCATGAACAGGAAGCAAACAGACATAGGACTTGTCCTCTTTTTTGATAATAAGCTTTGTGGGAAATCCCCATCTGTAAGGGATATCATTATCCCTCAGGACTTTGGTGCAGTGCTGAAATGCTTTGCGTTGAAGTAAGGTTCCAGGTGAAATGTCCTGATAAACTTCAATATGTGCAAATTTATCTGGTAGTTCAGGACGAGATCTGAGGGACCTAAGAAAGTCTTCTTTCACTTCAAAATAATGCACCCTTGCAAGAATATCCCTGGGCAGGGAAGGATCCAGGTTTGATGGCTTTGGTATTCTATGTATTCTGTCAATTTTAAATTCTCTGGGGTCTGTGTCTGGTAGAGCTGCAGATAGGAACCCCTGCAAAAAGCTCCTCAGTTCCTTACTTTGCACATTTTCTTCCACCCCCCTCAGCCTTACATTGTTGCGGCGTGATCTGTCCTCAAGGTCCAGATTTTTGCTTTGGACCTTTGCAATCTGCTCCTCTAGTTGTTCGTTCGTGTCCAGCAGGGCATTATGAGAGGATATGAGCTCTGTGAGCTTTCTTTCTAATGAGTCTGTGCGTGAGCCCAGCTCTGCTATTTCACCCCGCACCTCTGCCACCATTTTCATCATGTCGGCGTGAAGAGAAGCTCTAAACTCTTCCAGCAGCTCCCTCATGCTGGTGTGTGTCAGGGGGATCTCGGCAGCCTGATTCCTGCCAGCCGCCTCCTGAGATTGTGGACCGCGTTTGGCCGCTCGCGCTGCTCTGGGGGAGGGGGGCGCCATGTTGGGCTCCTGGAGCGCGAAAGGCTGAGGGGCTGAGAAGAAGTCGGATACTCGCCTTGGTGCTAGTCCTGCCACCGGCTTGGTCTTACCCATCGGTGCAGTGAGGGGTCCGGTCTTTTGTGGTGCAGAGGAGATCGCTGTTGCAGGCTCTGGAAGCTGGTAATGGCCGTTTCTGTGCCCGGGAAGTCAGGAGCTCAAAGTTATGCAGCCTCTGCCATTGCCAGTCAGGCCACGCCCCCCACTTTCAGTGAGTCTCTCATGAGGTCTCCCATCCAGCCCGTGACCAAGGCTCTCACTGCTTAGCTTCAAGTGTCTGTCAAGGGCATGCACAACGGGTTTACAATGTCTTCTGACATGCTGGCTTCCCATCTGTGGGACTTTTGAAGAGCAATACATTAGTAAAAGTCAGTTTTAATTACAGTCAATGGCTTCTACTCTTACCAGCCCTTTGGCCTGTCAAAAGTGAATGCAGCCATGGACTCCCATTGAGTTTCCCATTGGGTCACCCATTGAGTCACCCATTGAGTCACCCATTGAGTCACCCATAGAGACTTCCAGTGAGTCTCTCATGAGGTCCCCCATCCAGCCCGTGACCAAGGCTCTCACTGCTTAGCTTCAAGTGTCTGTCAAGGGCATGCACAACGGGTTTACAATGGCTTCTGACATGCTGGCTTCCCATCTGTGGGACTTTTGTATAGGCATACATTAGTAAAAGTCAATTTTAATTACAGTCAATGGCTTCTACTCTTACCAGCCCTTTGGGCTGTCAAAAGTCAATGCAGCCATGGTCTCCCATTGAGATTCCCATTGGGACTCTCATGAGGTCTCCCATTGAGCCCATGACCAAGGCTCTCACTGCTTAGCTTCAAGAGTCTGTCAAGGGCATGCACAATGGGTTGACAATGGCTGCTGACATGCTGGCTTCCCATCTGTGGGACTTTTGTATAGGCATACATTAGTAAAAGTCAGTTTTAATTACAGTCAATGGCTTCTACTCTTACCAGCCCTTTGGGCTGTCAAAAGTCAATGCAGCCATGGTCTCCCATTGAGATTCCCATTGGGTCTCTCATGAGGTCTCCCATCCAGCCCGTGACCAAGGCTCTCACTGCTTAGCTTCAAGAGTCTGTCAAGGGCATGCACAATGGGTTGACAATAGCTGCTGACATGCTGGCTTCCCATCTGTGGGACCTTTGTATAGGCATTCATTAGTAAAAGTCAGTTTTAATTACAGTCAATGGCTTCTACTCTTACCAGCCCTTTGGGCTGTCAAAAGTCAATGCAGCCATGGTCTCCCATTGAGATTCCCATTGGGTCTCTCATCCAGCCCATGACCAAGGCTCTCACTGGTTAGCTTCAAGTGTCTGTCAAGGGCATGCACAACGGGTTTACAATGGCTTCTGACATGCTGGCTTCCCATCTGTGGGACTTTTGTATAGGCATACATTAGTAAAAGTCAGTTTTAATTACAGTCAATGGCTTCTACTCTTACCAGCCCTTTGGCCTGTGAAAGGTCAATGCAGCCATGGACTCCCATTGAGTTTCCCATTGGGTCACCCATTTGGTCACCCATAGAGACTTCCAGTGAGTCTCTCATGAGGTCTCCCATCCAGCCTGTGACCAAGGCTCTCACTGCTTAGCTTCAAGTGTCTGTCAAGGGCATGCACAACAGGTTTACAATGGCTTCTGACATGCTGGCTTCCCATCTGTGGGACTTTTGTATAGGCATACATTACTAAAAGTCAGTTTTAATTACAGTCAATGGCTCCTACTCTTTCCAGCCCTTTGGGCTGTCAAAAGTCAATGCAGCCATTGTCTCCCATTGAGATTCCCATTGGGTCTCTCATGAGGTCTCCTATCCAGCCCGTGACCAAGGCTCTCGCTGTTTAGCTTCAAGAGTCTGTCGAGGGCATGCACAATGGGTTGACAATGGCTGCTGACATGCTGGCTTCCCATCTGTGGGACATTTGTATAGGCATACATTAGTAAAAGTCAGTTTTAATTACAGTCAATGGCTTCTACTCTTACCAGCCCTTTGGGCTGTCAAAAGTCAATGCAGCCATTGTCTCCCATTGAGATTCCCATTGGGACTCTCATGAGGTCTCCCATCGAGCCCATGACCAAGGCTCTCACTGCTTAGCTTCAAGAGTCTGTCAAGGGCATGCACAATGGGTTGACAATGGCTGCTGACATGCTGGCTTCCCATCTGTTGGACATTTGAAGAGCAATACATTAGTAAAAGTAAGTTTTAATTACAGTCAATGGCTTCTACTCTTACCAGTCCTTTGGCCTGTCAAAAGTCAATGCAGCCATGGACTCCCATTGAGTTTCCATTGGGTCACCCATTGGGTCACCCATAGAGACTTTCAGTGAGTCTCTCATGAGGTCTCCCATCCAGCCCGTGACCAAGGCTCTCACTGCTTAGCTTCAAGTGTCTGTCAAGGGCATGCACAACGGGTTTACAATGTCTTCTGACATGCTGGCTTCCCATCTGTGGGACTTTTGAAGAGCAATACATTAGTAAAAGTCAGTTTTAATTACAGTCAATGGCTTCTACTCTTACCAGCCCTTTGGCCTGTCAAAAGTGAATGCAGCCATGGACTCCCATTGAGTCATTTCCCATTGGTCACCCATTATGAGTCACCCATAGAGACTTCCAGTGAGTCTCTCATGAGGTCCCCCATCCAGCCCGTGACCAAGGCTCTCACTGCTTAGCTTCAAGTGTCTGTCAAGGGCATGCACAACGGGTTTACAATGGCTTCTGACATGCTGGCTTCCCATCTGTGGGACTTTTGTATAGGCATACATTAGTAAAAGTCAATTTTAATTACAGTCAATGGCTTCTACTCTTACCAGCCCTTTGGCTGTCAAAAGTCAATGCAGCCATGGTCTCCCATTGAGATTCCCATTGGGACTCTCATGAGGTCTCCCATTGAGCCCATGACCAAGGCTCTCACTGCTTAGCTTCAAGAGTCTGTCAAGGGCATGCACAATGGGTTGACAATGGCTGCTGACATGCTGGCTTCCCATCTGTGGGACTTTTGTGTATAGGCATACATTAGTAAAAGTCAGTTTTAATTACAGTCAATGGCTTCTACTCTTACCAGCCCTTTGGGCTGTCAAAAGTCAATGCAGCCATGGTCTCCCATTGAGATTCCCATTGGGTCTCTCATGAGGTCTCCCATCCAGCCCGTGACCAAGGCTCTCACTGCTTAGCTTCAAGAGTCTGTCAAGGGCATGCACAATGGGTTGACAATAGCTGCTGACATGCTGGCTTCCCATCTGTGGGACTTTTGAACAGCAATACATTAGTAAAAGTCAGTTTTAATTACAGTCAATGGCTTCTACTCTTACCAGCCCTTTGGCCTGTCAAAAGTCAATGCAGCCATGGACTCCCATTGAGTTTCCCATTGGGTCACCCATTGGGTCACCCATAGAGACTTCCATTGAGTCTCTCATGAGGTCTCCCATCCAGCCCGTGACCAAGGCTCTCACTGCTCAGCTTCAAGTGTCTGTCAAGGGCATGCACAATGGGTTTACAATGGCTGCTGACATGCTGGCTTCCCATCTGTAGGACTTTTGTACAGGCATACATTAGTAAAAGTCAGTTTTAATTACAGTCAATGGCTTTTACTCTTACCAGCCCTTTGGGCTGTCAAAAGTCAATGCAGCCATGGACTCCTATTGAGTTTCCCATTGGGTCTCTCATGAGGACTTTTGTATAGGCATACATTAAGCAAAGTTACTGGAAATGCAGTCCAACAAAAAGAATAAAAGTTCAAAAAGTAACAAAATACTTTTACATTTACCCTGCCTGACAGGCCAGTTTGCTTGTGCAGCCCCGGTGGAAATTTTCTTGCATTGACAATCCTGTGTCCTTATCACCACCAGGCTGCTAAAAGTCATATAAACAAAAAACCAATATTCTCCAGCAATTTACAAGGGTATATTAACTTTTCTAACTAAAATGAATACTTACACTATTTAAATTCCAAATTTTACTTCCCTCTCCTGGGGCTGATCAATTATCTCTATACCGAGATGAAACCCGACCTTTGTTGCTACGCATTGACCTACGCAATACCGATGTCAGGGTATTTCAATCTGTATCAGTATCAGCTATGTGTGGAGAGGGTACACTATTGTTTAGTGCTTGTGATTCTAGTGGAATACTAGGTACCCTCTGACTCACCCAGGGACTGACAGGTTCCTCTATAGCACGAGGGGTGTCATATTCATCAAAGTCTTCAGCCCGTAAGGTCCTGGCGGGTGGATCAGTCACTGGCATAGAGAAAGTGAGCACTGGAAACACAATGGCTCCGTCAATATGAAGCCAATCTGAAGCAGGGAGGTCACCCAGAATGGTATGTTTTATCTCCTCTTTTTCTGGCTTGTGAACAGGCATTGACAAGCCCAGTTCAGGACCCCTTAGCTGTTCAGGACATCGTTTCAAATGGTCTCGGAAGACAGTAGCTGAGGTTTCTCCCCCATCCCGGCTTATCAAGCAAACCTTCTGAGGATTAAGATGAGACGGCATCACAGTGTAGGGCTCAGCCTCCCATTGGTCATCTAATTTGGGGATCCGCCGTTTCCGCTTCAGGACCTGCTCTCCTGGTTCCAGAGGGCCAGCTGGCGCATTTTGGTTTTAGACCCTCTCTTGCTTCCCGAGCCTGAGCCAGATTTCTCTCCACACATTATTGCACCTGGCGAAACTTCTGTTGACGCTCAGCGTCATAGTCCATCTCCGGGAGGTTACTTTCAGGGGTCAATACCCCCATTTCAAGGTCAATGGGCAGCTTACCGGGTCTACCTCTCATTAGATAAGCAGGTCTGAAATTGGTGGAATTTACTGGAATATTATTATAGATATATAGATATCCACTAGATCTGGCAGCCTTTCTGGCCACATGTTCCTTTCTTCTATTGGAAGGGTCTTCAGCAAATCCATCACAATTTGGTTCATTTTTTCACATAAACCGTTTGTCTGCGGATGATAAGGTTTAGTCCAGATCTTTTTACACAATAAAGATTGCAGAATTCCTGAAACAATTCCGCTTCAAAGGTCGGACCCTGATCAGTTAATACCCGCTCCAGGTAACCATTAGGCCTACAGAAGTACATTTGAAAGGCTCAAGTGGCGGATCTTGCCGTCTGATCTTTCACAGGTACGACTACCAAGAATCAAGAGTAGTGGTCCACGATCGTGAAGGAGTAAACATAGCCGGATTGACTTGGGGTCAATTTCATATGATCCAAAGCCACCATCTCCAGGGGCTTCTTAGTGACAATAGGTTGCAGTGGAGCCCTCTGGATATCACGATCTTTCCTGCGAAGACTACAAGGGCCACAGTTCCTGCACCAGGCCTCAATGGTTGGTCTCATACCAATCCAATAAAATCTTTCCTGCAGCAGGGCCTCCAGCTTCTTCCAGCCGAAGTGTCCGGCCCTATCATGATAGGCTTCCAGAACCATCCGGGCGTCCTTTCTTGGGATCACTATCTGCCATACTAGTTCTTGAGTCCTGGGGTTAATATGCCGTCGGCATAGATAAACAGTCTTCCTTTATCCTTCCAGAGCTGCAATGCTTCCACTGGGGCATCTGGGCTTGGGTGTGCCCCTGCTTGTTGCAGTAAGTCTTTGACCAGATTCAAAGCCGGATCACCATCTTGCATCTCAGCCCAGTTGTGATGAGGCAACGGATCTATGGTAACTTCCTGCCTCTGGGGTCGCTGGTCACTCACTTCATAAGAGCTGTGGGACACATGCTTACGGTGGAAGGCCGGCAACTCTACCTCTTCCAACTCATCCAAGTCTTCTCCATCATCCTAAAGATGGGGCATTCTAGATAAAGCATCAGCGTTGGCATTCTTTTGCCCGGCTCTGTACTTGATGGTGAAGCTATAGTTAGATAGTCTGGCCATGCATCATTGTTCCATCGCACTTAGGTTAGCCTTTTATAAGTTAGTCAGGGGATTATTGTCGGTATAAACCATGAATTTAGCAGCTGCCAGATAGTGCTTAAATAGTTCCGTCACGGCCCACACTACGGCTAGGAATTCAAGCTTGAATGAGCTATAGTTATCAGAATTCCTCTCGGTAGGCCTAAGTTTCCTACTGGCATAGGCGATTACTTTTTCTTTTCCATTCTGCTTCTGTGCTAGTACAGCCTCCAATCCTACATTGCTAGCATTGGTAAATAAGATAAATGGTTGGCTGTAGTCTGGGTAAGCCAAGATCTCTTCCCCAGTCAATGCTTTCTTCAGCTGTCGAAACGAGTCTTCCTCCTCGGTTCCCCACTTGACAGCCGGACTCGGGCCCCTAGTTTTCTGGGTCTGACCCACTAGAAGATTCTGCAGGGGTGCGGCCATTTGGGTAAAGCCTCTGATGAACCGGCGGTAATAGCCTACCAGCCCTAGGAACTGCCGCACTTCCTTGAGGGTGATAGGATTTGGCCAACTTTGGATGGCAGTGATCTTCTCCGGATCTGGAGCCACACCTTGTGCGCTTACTATATGGCCTAGGCACTGTACTTTAGGCTTGAGGAGATTACACTTTGATGGTTTCATCTTGAGGCCAAACTGAGAAAGCGCCTCGAAGACTTCAGCTAGATGCTTCAGGTGGTCCTCGTATGTCTTCGTGTATAAGATAACGTCGTCTAGGTACAACACGGTCTCAAAGTTCAGCAGACCCAAACAGCATTCCATAAGCCTCTGGAACGTTCCCGGGGCATTGCAGAGTCCGAATGGTATACAGTTGAATTCATTTAAGCCCATAGGCGTCGTAAAGGTGGTCTTTTCCCGGTCAGCCTCTGCTACAGGGACCTGCCAGTACCCACTGGTGAGATCAAGAGTGGAGAAATAGTTAGCTGTTCTCAAAGCGGCTAATGACTCCTCCTCCTATCCTAGGTAATGGATATGCGTCTTTGTGTGTAATGCGGTTGATCTGTCTATAATTTACACACATCCTCATTGTCCCACCCTATTTCTTCACTAGGACTAGTGGAGCTGCCCATGGGCTACAGCTATGTATAATCACCCCAGCCTCCTTCATTTCCCGTAACATCTCCTTTATGCATTGGTAATGTGCTGGTGGTATAGGCCTGTACCTTTCCTTGATAGGTGGGTGATCCCCGGTTGGTATACAATGCTGTACTCCCTTTGCCTGCCCAAAGTCAAATGGATCCTTGCTAAAAATCTGTGTAAATTCTCTAACTACCCGATATACTCCACGCTTATGGTGTAAGGGTGTTGAGTTGGTGCCGACATGCAACTGCTGACACCAATCTTCTAACTCTTCTTTTGAGCCGTTGTCCTCAGCCGGGTCGGGCAAGTCTAAGGGCTCCACAGCGGTAATTGCGTTGTCATCAACTGTTTATAATTTAGCAATAGTAGCATACCGGGGTAGCTTAACCTCTTCCTCCCCACAGTTCAAAATGTGTACAGGTACCCTCCCGTTGCCGACATCAACTTCACCGCTGGCTGCTAGGATGGTGGACCGGCTATCCGAATACACAGGTTCTACCAATGCATGGTAACTTTGCCCTTTAAGGCCCACAGCCGCCCTTCACCAGATCACTCCGCATGTAATGGATGCCCTCCACACCTTTCAGGTGGGCTGTCCTCTTAATTGTCTGCCGCCAAATTGGATGCTTTGAAAGACAAAGATTCCACTTGAGAAAGACGGTACTACACCGTCGAAACATGTCGTGGCGGATGGAGAATTTCTAATAAAAGGACTATCCACTAAGCAGAGTCCCTGGCTTTAATCAGAGCGCCCAGCAGAGACCGTGCAATTGAACTTATATAAATTGGATGCTTTGTCTAAGTGTGTGCACGCCACCATAAGAAAGAACCACGCTGATAACAAGTCAAAGTAGAGCTTAATGACAAAGAACTTTATTTTAGGAGGGGTTAGCAGTTTTATTACTTAAGGGTGTTACTAGGTGTGATTACATCACATTATGCTGAATCTACATTTTATTCTGAAAAAAACATTCAATCATATTCTGTGGGTTAGTATTCAAATTCAGCCTTGGATTAGTACAGTCGGTCCAGGAACATCTTGATAAGAACTGCTTCAGGAGACAGAAAAATTTCCAGAGGAGGGGAGGATGAAGGACAAGAAGGAGAAGAGGTAACTAGAGGAAAGTGCACGGATTCATATAAACGTGCTGTTGGAACATTTCTGAATGACTTATGTCATGTCTGAATTCATTTATATAAGTTTTTTTGAATGTAGAAGGAAAACCGGGCACTGACCTTATATTGCTGCAGTTGAAACTGTGGCACAGAACCAAGTCCAGCATTGCTCAGCCGTAGGACATAGTCATTTTCATCCATAAAGAAAGAAGAAGGCGGTCTTCACCGGTCCAATGAGTGCCGCCTTCTTCTTTCTTTATGGATGATAATTTATATAAGTTATTAACTATTTATTGCCATGACATTCCCCCCTTTGGAGACATTCAAAATCTTACCCTAAATCTTTGCCCTAGGCGGCGGAGGGGGAAAAGGTAGAGGAAAGGAAGGACACTTCACCAACATTCAGACAAACCGTAACGTCGGAATCCTTTTGCAGTTGGCCTTAGCCGCACCCTAAACTGTCCCTACTCCATCTTCTAAAATGGGTCTCAAGTTCTCGTATTTCTCCAAGGTATCTTGCGGCAATGGCAATGGCATCATTTTCAGGCATATATTTCTCCTTCATCATCGAGGCCTCTGAGATCTGCATACATTGTGGTCACTGTCTCCTTCATGGCGTGAGACATCATCTTCTTGATGCAAGGTATTACACAGCATGAAATTAGAGCCACTATGAATAGAACACAAAGGATTATTATACCTAGTTTGATAAGTGCTCTCTGCCATCCATCCCACCACCCAAACCAAGTGTCCCATGAATCCTTAACACCAGAATTATGAGCTAATTCTTCTGACATGTCTGTGAGTCCTTTTAGGGCTTTGGCTATGCTCCCACCTACCCTTGGTCCGGATCATGTGGTCTGGCAGGCTTCTACCCCATTTATCTTTGCGTTCTTTTGCCTGGACTGGTCTATATCCCCCATATTACCCATAGCTGTTGTAGATCTCGTGTCGTGTGCATCTGTAGAAGTCAAACTGATATGTGACCCTTGTAGCTGTGGTACTAACATGACCTCCCGTATGATCTCCCATATTCTCTCCTACATGACCTTCCACCATCTTGTGACCTGCTCCCCTCTGCTTTATGTTAAGTATGTATATCAGGATTAAGGAGCAAAACAACCATTTTTGGCTTCTGGATTTGGTGCTTTCTTGCAGTGGGATGTGTGGATCCATGTAGACCTTCCTTCAACCTTCACAGCCGTGGAGGTGACCAGCAGGACTTGAAAAGGGGCTGTCGTATCTGGGCTCAAGAGCACGTCTGCTGAATCTTTTGATGAGAACCCAATCTCCTGGCTGGATCTGATGGGTTCCCTCCGAGCTTTGAGGATCTGGGAGAGAGGAAAAAACTCGAGAATGTATTTTAGTCAAGTGCTAACAAACTTAGTCAAACTGTCATACTGTAGGGTCAACTGTGAGGGGAAATACAACCCTAGTCTGGGGGCACTTCCAAACAGAATTTCATAGGGACTTAGCTTAGTTGCACTAGTTGGAGTGTGTCTGACACTGAACAATGCGAGGGGAAGACTTTCATGCCATGGCTTCCCCATTTCCTGCGCTGCTTTCAGCATTTTTTCCCCCTTTTAATACCCCGTTTCCTCTCTCAACCTTCCTGAATTTTTGGGATGATACGGAGTATGAAGAGCTAACTCTGTCACCAGGGCCTGCCATATCTCTTTGGTCAGATTGGCTGTGAATACGGGCCCTTGGTCACTCTCTATGGTTTCTGGGACCCCATATCTGCACACTATCTCTGAGAGGAGTTTCTTTGCAGTGGTTTTAGCAGATTGGTTCTTCACAGGGAAAGCTTCTGGCCATCCAGAGAATATGTCCACAACTACCAGTGCATATTCAAATCCTCCTGAGGATGGCATCTGAATGTGGTCAATCTGTATGCGTTGGAAGGGGTACAAGGGTCTAGGTGTACACTTCTGTGGAGTTTCCTCTGTTTTTCCTGGGTTACACCAGGCACAGACTAGGCATCCTCTGGTGTAATTTGCTGCCATTGTTGAAAAGCCAGGTGCGTGATAGTACTGTCTCCCAAGATTGTGCATCTTCATTTTTGATCAATGGGTGGGGCCATGGGCCCATCTGGCAATCATTGGGTAGAGGGCTCGTGGGAGGCATAGTTTTCCTTTCAGTAGTATCAGATGCTTCTTATCTTGCACAGCTTCATCTTGGATCCATTTTTCCTTCTCTTCATTGGATGCTTGCTTCTGCAGGGTCAGGACCATGTTCTCCCAGGATTGTTCATGCTTCTTCTTCTTGTCCAGATCTTCTTCTTGTCCTGAGTCTTCTTCTTGTCCTGGTCTGTCAAGAGATACAAGTTGGAGGGTTCTGTGATGAGTGGCTTCATTGCTGCTTCCTTAGCTGCCCTGTCAGTCAAGTCATTCCCCATGGCTTCTCTTGAGGTCCCTCCAGTGTGTGCCTTTACCTTAAGTACCGTGACTCTTTCTGGCATCAGCAAGGACTCTAGCAATTCCTTCACCGCTCTATGGTGGCGTATTGGAGTTCCATTGGCTGTGATGAAATCTCTCGCCCTCCAGATAGGCCCGTACTCATGGCAGATGCCAAATCCATAGCGGGAATCGGTATAAATGTTTGCTTTCTTCTGGGCTGCCATCTTGCAACCTTCGGTCAATGCAGCCAATTCTGCTTCCTGTGCAGACATGGACGCGGGTAGTGGTTTGACCATAAACACAGTATCTTCTGTGACCACCGCCATACCCATGTGAAACCGTCCTTCTTGGTCCGCATATCTTGATCCATCCACGAAGAGAGTCAAATCTGGGTCTTCCAGCAGCGTATCTGTGACTGTGTCAAATCCGGAGGTTTCTTGTCTCATAAGCGCAAGACAATCGTGCTGAGCCATTTCAAAGTCGGCTTCCTCTTTTCAAAGTCGGCTTCCTCTTCCACCGAAGTGTCAGAGACGTCCCATTTCCCCCTTGGAAGAGGGAGGAGAGTTGCAGGGTTCAGGACATCCCACCTGGAGATTGTCACATTGTCTGGGAGTAGAAGGGAACATTGTAGCCGTAGGTGCCGTGCAGCAGAGAGGTGTATCAGCAGTCTAGCAAAGACAGTTGTCAGGCATGAAGGTGCTCCACGGGAAACTGGGTCCAGTCTGGCAGAGTAGTATCCCAGTGGGCGCTGTCTTCCCCCATGGAACTGTGTTAGGACTTCAGTGCCATGTCCTTTCTTCTCCATCACAAACAGGTAAAATGGTTTCTTGTAGTCAGGGAGTCCAAGGGCAGGAGAGCATATGATGGCATCCTTCAGTGTGTAGAATCTATCAATGGCTTCAGTTGTCAGACAGAAAGGATTGGGCACAATCGGAGTATCCAAGACTGTGGCTTCATTCACTGCCCGTAGATCTTGCACCAAACTTGGGAGGTTGTCCCTTTGGTGTTTTCTTCTTGACTGGAAACAGTGGGGTGTTGCATGGTGACTTGGTCGGGATGACTGCAACATTCTTGATGTAGGGCGTCAGTTGTTGTGTGATAGCATCCGATTGGGCAATGGAGAGAGGGTACTGGGGCTTACGGAGTAAGCGGGCTTCTGGTTTAAGCTTGAGTTTCACTGGCTGGACTGGGAGCCTTCCAAAGTCTTCAGGGCCTTGGGCCCACAGGATGTCTGGTATCTGTGAAAGCCAGGCTGCGTCCGTAGGTTGTATTGTCTCAGCAAAGTGAAAGAGGCCGAAAACCCGTGAAACTTCTTCCTGATCCAGAGCCGTAGTAAGGGTGACAGTACCATTTTCCTGAAAGGAGATGTTGGCGTGTAACTTCATCAGTAAGTCAGTTCCCAGTAGGTTCACTGGACAGGTGTTGGACACCACCAATCGAGATAACATGCTCTGTGTGGGTTGCAGGCTGACATGCAATGGGCGGGTCATAAGGGTATACTTGATGACTCCATCAACACCCACACATGGGATGGTTTCTTCTGTGAGGCAGTCTGAGTCAGGTAAGTCAGCAAATCTTATCATGCTTCTGGCTGCACCGGTATCCACTAAGAAGGGGATGGATCATCTTTCTACCTCCATACATACAGTAGGAGTCGGGCCGCAAGCTTGTCTGTTGGCTTTGCAGAGCATATTGTAAGTTGGTGGATCCAGCTTGCCTATGTCCTATAGCTGGGTGGAGGGGGCGGGTGGCGTTTGAGGGAAATCCTGTTCCTCCTTATGTATCCTATCTTCCCACAATCGTAACAGGTGACTCCACTTCTTGGTCCTCCCCTGTTTCCTGGGTTCTGCGACACCATAACATTACGGTTCTGGGGAGGATTTGAAGGCCTGTTCATTTCTATGCCCCTTGCCACCTGAAATATAATATCTGGGTCCAATCGTCGCCACCTTCTTCTTCCAGAGCCGGTCCCGCAGCTCGTTGACACGCTTGTCCATGGCGGCCACCTCGGAGTTGCGCTTGTTCAGGCTCTCCCGCTGCTGCTGCAGTTTGGCATTCTGCTCCTGATTCATCTTGTTCCTCAACTGAAGCTCTTTGTAGAGACGTTCGAGTTCAGCGACCGCAGAATGGTTGTCGTGATAGCCCTCGATACATCCGTTCTTCAGCATTTCCAGCTGGCGACTCATTTCTTCCACTTTGGTCACGGCAACCATCAGTTCTTTCTGCTTCTGTTGGAAGATGTTATTCATCTGTTCGATTTCCACAACTAGCCTGCCATTGCTGAGCCTCTTCTGCTCCACGTGGCCTTTCTGGGCCAGCACTTTCTTCAGCTTTGCCTTCTGATTTTCTGCAATCTCCCGCAGACGTTTCAGCTTTTCCTGCTCACTGGCCTGCTGCTGCTGACGCTGGTCCTGCTGCTTCAGGTACTTCAAGCGCTGCTCCTTTGTAGCCAACATTAGCTGCTGGGCCTCGATCTGCTGCTGTTGTCTCGCCGCCATCTCCTGCAGTTCAGCCAGAGTCATGTCCATTCTGTGGCCGTTCACCCCATTTTCAATCCTCCGCTCAGCAGGTACTTTCACCCCATTTCGTTTCACATTGGGATCATGGGCTCTTTGAAGATTTCTGGACTCTCTGGTGAAATGGGAAGCCTCACACCTCTCGGGTGGGCTCAACCTCTTAATGTGTCTGCTGCCAAATTGGATGGTTATTTGGATGTGCACGATCCGATCAGTAAAAATACACTTGACAACAGGTCAAAGTACAATTACCAATAGTTTTATTAAGCAAGCAGTACAAGCTCTTATACTTTTCTTGGAGGGTCGTTACAAAGGGGGAGGGATATTGTGAGATGTTACAAAATATTGCATATATCAGCAGATGTTTTTAAAGAACATTAAATCATCATCTTTATTAGTACAAAGGTTAATCAAGATTCAAAAGATGTTTCCTATTTCCCCATTTCTCACTGAAGAGTCCAGACTTCCTTTTTCCACTCACCCTTGTCTGGAAGAAAACAAAAGGTCAGTCCAGAAGAAGGAAGTCCAGGAGAACTATTAATCTATAGCAAAAGTCAAATGTAAAGAATAGGGCTAGACAGCATAAATCTTAAAGGGTCTGGGAGAAGAATTTCATCAGTGTACTCAAAATGGAGTTTGAAAGTCTTCAGCTACTTTGAACCAAATTTCATTAACTCTTTCTTTGCCTTAACAATTCGCCCCTTGGAGACATTCAAACTCTTTCCCTACTTCTTATATTTCCCTAGGGCGGCGGAGGGGGAAAGGGTAGTGGGAAGGGGAAGGGCGCTTCACCAACATTGAGACAAACCGTAACGTCGGAATCTCTTTGTAGATTGGACAGGCCGCACCCTAAGCAATCCCTACTCTGCCTTCTGGGTTAGGTCTCATGTGTTCATATTCCTCCAGGGGGTCTTGCGGAAATGGCATCCTTCTTAGTTGTACATATTCGTCATCATCAGGGTTTCTTATATCTGCATACATTGCTGTTGCTGTCTCTTCCATGGCGTGGGATATCATTTTCTTAACACAAGGCATTATGCAGCATGAAACTAGAACCACTGTGAATAGAATACAAAGGATTATTATACTGAATTTGATGAGTGCTCTCTGCCATCCATCCCACCACCCAAACCAAGTGTCCCATGAATCTTTAACACCGGAATTGTGGGCTAACTCTTCTGACAGGTCTGTGAGCCCCTTCAGGGCCTTGGCTATGCTCCCGTCTGGGGCCGTGTTATTAGGTATGAACGTGCAACATATTAATCCAATAAATTTACACGCGCCACCGTGCTCCGCTAGGATCATATCCAAGGCCATCCTATTCTGGAAAGCCATAATGGAGGTGGGACCCAGTTGTTGGACTATCCCTTTTAGAGCATCTCTGGTGAAATTTAAAAAACGTTGTTGATTGTAATACAGATAGTTTATCCAGGCTACATTCTTGTTGGCAGTTATTATGGGTAGGATGGATTCAAAACCGGCTGCCACTTGGTCCCTAGCTTTAAATTCATCAGGCACCCCTTGAGGGACCCCTATGGAATTTATGTACACATGGCATCGAGGGACCCTTTAACCTCCCTTCTCTTCCTGCTAAATGTTTTTATCTCCTGGACTGCCTGTTCCCAGCTAGGCTGTCCCCAGGAAGGTGGGTTAAAAATATGAAATGGCATAATGGCTTTCACCAGAGCACATTGTCCTTTCCAAGGAGATCGTAGTCTGGACCTAATTTTCATGTCCCCACATAACCAATAAACATCAGGGAGCTGGTGGGTTTGTCCTGTCAAAACTGAGTCATTATACAGGCTACTTGGTGATACTTTAATGACTTGTTTACAGTAATTAAGTGGCAAACTACCCACTTCCAACCCAGTACCATTACGTTCAAGGCAAGTGTAGTTTCCCACGTAAGGAGTGATTCCATGTCCAACTGGTTCTGCTTTTTGGTAAGGAGGGAATTGGTGTGATAATGCTTGACACCTTGTTGACCTGTCCGGGTGATCTGTGTACAGGGTTAGGATGCAGTTGAAACCCTCTAAATCGCCCCTTGGATCTAATGGGAAAGGTACTGTACCCAAATGAGGCCGGGCAGTGGAGCAGACTATACAGGACGATCTATTCTTACTCATGGCCGTATATCTTAGCCATTCTAACCAAATGTTGGAGTCAGTAAATCCTGTTTCAAGAGCCAGTTTATCCTCATATGTCATTTCTGGTAAATACCTGGCACCCTCCACTGGATACTCTTCTTTCAGGGCAGTTTGTCTTGATGGTGTTGGCCTGTCTGCTATATTTATCAACCAGAATTTACCTTGTATACTATCTGCAGCTGCACCCAACACATATAGCCCTGTATCATTATTAGAGGGAGCCTCTATGGAAAGGTACATAGGTATGCACCCACCCTTCTTACAGGGTGCCCAACGCGGTTTCAGATCTTGGGGTCCCTGCCATCTACCTTTGGTCAGTATCATACGGTCTAGCAGACTCCTACCCCACTTATCTTTGCGTTCTTCTGCCTGGACTGGTCTATATCCCCAGCTTTCTCCAGTGTTCGGGCGCTCGTGGCGCAGGTAAAAGCCAATCCCATAAGATCTTCCCATGAGGCAGCGTGAGTCTTCTGAATCTGGCTCATCTTCCGATGAAAGGGCATAGGTTGCTTGTCAGGGTCCGGTAAGGTGTTCACCAATGTGGCAGCTTTCTGAGGCTTCCAGGAGACATATCTGCCTCGCCTAGGACGGAAAACATGCTGTGGAGGGTCTTCATACTGTGCCAATCGGTGTGATTGATCTGAGCCATGCATAGAACTGCCTGTTGTGGCCTGCGTACCCCCCGTACATTGAGTGTGCTGTGCCGGGGAAGTAGACTGTAGCCGGTGATGCATCTGCTCGTCTCCACCTGCTGCTCCCAATTGTGACAGTTCTGTGTTCATTAAAGGCATGCCTCCATGATTTCCTAGTGATCAAAGGAGATCCACTAAGGCTGGGGAGAGATGCTGTGGAATTTTTGGCCTAACTCCAGACCCAACTGAGAAATTCTCCTGTCCCCATGCCATCTGGTATTCTTCTTCGGCAGCCTCCTCCTCTCCATCTCCTGTTTCATTCCCGTCCTTGTTCATGTATATTCCGGATACTGCTGCAGAGCAGGGTCTGGTCTGTGCTAGGAAGGCAGCTTCTGCCAGTGTCATCTTGGGGGAATGTCATCTTGTCAGGTGGTGCAGTATACGTGTATTCAACAGTAGCAGGGTCACAATGTTCAATCCACACTAACTTCCTTGTATCCTGAGCAGTCTTATACCATGCTTCAGCATCTTCCAAAACCTTGGCATCCTTCAAAAGCACTCTTTTACTTGTTATCACTTCCTTCCACTCCTTCTCATCTAAGCATCCTCCATGGGTTGTGGATTCCATCAGTTTTAAGAGGACCTTCATATTTTTCAGATACTTCTTCCATTTTACATACTTCTTCCCTTTCCTTCTCTGCCACCAGAACTTTTGGGGATAACTTGCTGAGGCTTTGACTGATTAACACCCATGTTATAGCTTAAACACAAGTCTCTGTACTTCTATCTTTGCTATGGCTGCCCACCCCTCAAGGTCACCACTGTCAGCAGGGTTGTATAAAGTGGAGTCAACTGGGATACCTTCAGTGAGCATTAATGTTTATTCTGAACACTCTAAACCTTGGGGGGGGGGGGGGGAGAGAGGTGAAATAGGTCTGTAACCAAGTCAGCAGAAATAGCAAGCTTCACACCTTGCTTACACTGTGTGCACATTATGGAAACTAGCCAGTGGTGTTAGGAAGGCAGTTAGTCAGAGGACTGGAACTAGTTGCGTCACTGGAGTCAGTCAGAGTCAGTCAGAGGACTGAGACTGGAATGGTTGTCACCAAACAGATAAAACATCAAACTGTCTCGGCCCCCTATACACCTCAGTGGGGCAACAACTGGGTCATATAACTTTCTTGCATATACTTCTTGCAACAAAACCCCTTGTGGACTGACTATCGTTAGCTGGGCATGTATATTTTGTCTGAACACCTTGAGTACTGGAGCAGTGCCAGGGATTGCTATATAACCAGTTTCTTCATGTGCATATGGCACGTCAGTAACACGATTTATTATCCAGCCAGTGGGAGTAATTGCTAGCTCTATACCTTGTCTACACAAGGGGCACGTTATCTGGAGAGACGTAACAATATAACAATATCATCACTACAATCATTTACGCAAATTACGTACCCGCCCACCACCACAGCCAGGACTACTAACACTACACTCTGTCCTTAGCTTGCGCACGCGGGGTGGGAAAACCATCAGCCGCATCAGAGGCTGGAATCAGTAGTGAAATAAGCCATCAGCCCCCCTTTCAGGGGCTGAAAAGCCATCAACCCTATTAGGGGTCGGAAAACCATCAGCCCTATACCCTGGGAATAGAGCTGGAAAACCAGGGAAACAGAATCTCCCCACTCAGCCCCGTCTCTCCGTGCCTTTCTCTCTTTCTCTGTACAGAAACTGCAGCAATGATAGCACTGACATAAACACAGATAAACTCAGGACCGGGTTGCAAGAACACAAATAAGGCAGACAATTAAGGAATTCTCAGGACTGAGTTGCAAGGGCTAGGACTTCTCAGATCCGGTCACCTATGTCCGAGTCTGACAGCCAGCTACCTCCATCCCTGCACGGAGACACAGGAGGGTCTTAGGTAAGATAAATAATTTTCTTACCTCTTTGTAGCCTGCAAGACTACCCCTCGTGCATGGTCCGTGCTGGGAATGAAGGATCAGGTGTGGCTGTCGTCCCCTGGACGTTTCGTCCTAGCCCCACGCTGGTGCGCCAACTGTAATGGATGCCCTCCACACCTTTCGGGTGGGCTGTCCTCTTAATTGTCTGCCGCCAAATTGATGCTTTGTCTAAGTGTGTGCACGCCACCGTATGAACCACGCTGACAAACAAGTCAAAGTAGAGCTTAATGACAAAGACCTTTATTAAGGGAGGAGTTAACAGTTATATACGGCTGCTTAAAGGGATAATAAAAGAGGTGTTACTAGGAGTGATTGCATCATATTATGCTGAATCTACATTTTATTCTGAAAAACATTCAATTCACATTCTGTGTGTTAGTTAGTTTCAATTTAGCCTTGGATTAGTACAGTACATTCGGTCCATGCTGATAAGAGCGGCTTCAGCACTGCTACATAATCTTGAGACAGAAGAATTTCCTGAGGAGGGGGGAAGGAGGGAGAAGAATAGGAGCAAAGGTTTAAACATAACATGCTTGTTAGTACACTGGAAGATTTCTGAATGACTTCTATAAGAGTGATATAGGTTATTAACTATTTATTGCCATGACAAGGGCACAGGGCTGCGATCTGGGTCTTCCTTTAGCAACCGAAGAACCCGATCTTTGAAGGCTGTAAAATCCTCATCAGGATGCTGCGAAGACAGGGTCCGCATTTGGACCCGAGTAATGGAGTCTCGTAAGCCCTCAATAAAGTGGGTCCTCAACATTTGGCTCTCATTTGGTGCACTATCAGGGTCAGCCTGTTTCATAGTCTTCAGGGCCTCCTGCAGGGCTAAAGCATAACTGCGCACACTGTCCTGCATCCCTTGTTTGCATCCAAAGAACCGAACTTCAAATTCAGAAGCTGTCCGGGTTTCAAAAGCTACTTTTAATTTGGCATAAACTTGTGTTACAATTGCTTTATCATTTCCAGACCAAGCTTTTGCCTCCTGCCGAGCTTCACCTTCCAATTGGCCAATTATCATAGTTACACGCTGCGCTTGTGTCATAGGGTACAGTTCAAATACACCTTTCATCCCCTCACGTAAGTCACTGAGGGTATCAGGGGACCCTGAATACTGTGGGAGCCACTTTGCGCCAGGGACATATGGCAGTTTGAACAGCATGGGAGCGGTGAACGGAGGTATCACATTATCAGCATCTCCAACCGTCCAACGGCATCGCCGCATCTCTCCTCCTCGGAGGCAGACATTGTTCCCCTTTGGTGAATTACAGCCCTCACTGAGTTTCAATTAATATCACTCACTTGCTTCTGGCAAGACCTCCCGGTGCCAAGTGTTTTTCTGCGTCACGTAGTTACGTTACTTCACCGACGTAAGAGCGAGGGGCGGGGTTTATCTTCGCACCTTTCTCAACTGTCACGCCCTCTCTTCTCCTGCTCTCCGTGTGACGCAGCACAAATTAACTCAGTCTCGAGACACCCGTTAACAGTTATGAGTCACAGTGATGACCCAGTTATGGCGCAGTAAAGGCGGCCAATTTCACAGTTCACAGTTCAATAAAGTTAATAACACAGTCCTTAGGCACACTTAATCCAGTTAAACCGGATTTGGTTTGTCCTGTTTGTGACGCCAATTTTTGTATCCCCCTCCGGGCTATGGGTTACTAGGACCGGTCCTTATTCTCTGCTTACAGGTGGATGTCACAGTGGTGGCCGTGGACCGGTTCCGTGGCCCTAGAGGGACCACAATTAAAAAGGGAAAAAATAAAAATACAAATAAGAGTTTGTCAGTGATGCCACCTGTGGGATGCGGCCGGATATGACCACCGCTGCTTATCTCAGCTTCAGGGGATCATGTTGGGATGCAGCAGGATGATAAACCCTCCACAGGTAGGGCTAGGATGATCCCTGAGCTGGTCATAATAATTGTTATTGGTGTTGATGGAGATGCAGGGATTAGCTCAAACAATGATATGGAGACACAAGAGTAACAGTCTTTTCTTTACCTTTAATGGTGGAACTCAGGTAGTACTGGGTACTGTTTTCTAAAGTTCACTGAGTCCGGAGCTTAGAGGTCATTTTAGGCTTTCCACGCCAGGCAAGTCCTGAGGCTTTCCTTTTAGATTGTGTCCGTTGGGCCCTGGCTGCATAAAGCAATGGTGTGACCCTCTCTGTTCTGTACTAGCTGTAGGACAAGCAGTGTGAACCCTTCTCTTGGCTGTATTTCTACTTAGCTCTCCTGGGCACTGTAGTGCGGCTGTGTCTCTTTAGCTTTACAGTGAACGGGGCGGTGTATAACAATCCGTTCTCCGGATTTGGCCGCTGGGTGTATAATCCCTTACGATCTCAGTCTCCGGTGACCATACTATACTTAATTCTGGGCTGCTGGCACTACTACCACTCCCAGATCTTCCTTCTTTCCTCCTCAGGGCCTCGCTATGGGATCCACACACTGTAAGTTTCCTTGGACCGGCCTAACACGATCCCTGTTCCCAAGATCACTTTCCTCTCCTCCTTCTGCTCTGCTCAAATGTCACCTCAGCTCTCCTGACAGGAACTGACTAGCTTCACCCCTGCACCTGCATATCTAGGGGACCTCTACTGACGTCAGCAACTGACCTGACCTCAGCTGTTAGAGCTCCCCCTACAGGCCCAGGTTGGGATATGTTATATGTGTGCTTCACCTGGTGGATGCCTTGCCTCCAAGCTTGTAATGTGTTTACCGGATGCCGGGGCCCCACACTCCCATAAACCAGTTCGATGGGGGAGAATCCTGTAGATGCCTGGGGTACCTCTCTATACGCCTTCAGTCTCCACCAGCATTTTCAGCATTTGTTTTAATGTGCTGTTAAATGTTTGTCGAGTCCATTTGTTTGGGGATGATAAACGCTGGCAACAACATGCTGCACTTGTATTTTTCTGCAGACTTTCCATCCGATTGGACATGAATTGGGTTCCCTGATCGGTTAATATCGGTTGCGCCCAGGCTTTTGGGGTACTCGGGTATCAGGCGGCAAAGGGTTAATGGTGTCACGGGGAATGGCGGCCGCGCCTGATTCCGTGTCCTGGGCCTATCTTTGAAAAGGGGGGTTTATGTACAGGGGATTATTTACAAGTTTGTTGTCGTGACGCCACCTGCAGTTTCTGGTGAAGTAGCACCGCCACAGTCCGCTGGAGGTAGATGGGATTGCGGCTGAGATGGTGAAGTCCTCCGTAGGTAGGACTGGGACCTCCGGGGCAGCGTAGTGGGGAGGGACAGGTTGGAGTGGAGCTGGGATTGTATAGGGAGAATTGGAACAGTCTATGGAGGATACTGGGAGTGGAGAAGAAGTATACATACATGTAGAAAGTCTCTTTTACTTTTTACTGTTGTTAGGCAGGTAAAAACGGACCAGGGCACTGACGGATGGACAGGTTGCACAGTGGATCACCACAGCAAGTGGGTATATGGCCTCCTCTGCTTTGTAGTAGTATCTGAAGCACAGCCTGCTTGCAGCCTAACTTTCCTCCTCTCTCTTCCTAATTGTAGTGTCTTCCTCTCCTCCTGTGAGATCTGTGGTTACCTGCGTGAGCAGGGCGCCACATACCCCCCTAGGTAACATCAGTACTCCTGGACTGAGCAATTTCTGTTTTAACAAAAGGATAACAATAATAGCAATAAAACAGGTAACATATGTACAAATTCTGAAAATAGAAACATTTACAAAAAGACACTGAGAAATATTAAAAAATAGAAAACAAGTGAGTCCATACGGTGCTAGTCCATCCACCGCATGCTTTTGAAAGAGTTTGTGGCTACATTTGTCCATAACTGTAGTCCTTTTTAAAAGTTCAAAAGGGAAAAGTTCAAATGGAAAGTTTAAAGAATCTTTTACAGCCCATTTCTGTATGCTCCAAGTAACAAACGGGGAAAAGTCTTTCAAAGTTCACATTTTAACAAACACACAATTGTCCTTATGGGTGTCTCGGCTTAGGAGACCTGGTACCTCCCTACCCCATGCACTTTCTGTACCTAACTTAATGTGCTTGGGGCTAGGCCCAGTTCCTCTACCCTTCTGTACACTACTATTTACACTCTATTTTACAGTTTACTTATTTACATGTTTTCTCAGTGTGTGCTCTACCTTTACATCTTATTATACCCACTCTTCAAACCTAGACGGAGGTTGACCTTGTGTGCATCTCTTTGACTTTCGCACTACAGGTGTTATTGCCTCAGGTGAGGTGTCTAGTGTTGAGCTTGGTGCAGGTGTTGGTAAGTCAGGTAAGCTTCTGCGTTGCCTCAATCTTACTATAGGGCTAGCAGGTGTACCGAATGCAGCATCCTCATATTCTCTAGCAACGGGTAATTCTTCCTGATTCCTTTCCACTTCATTGGGTTGGTAAAAGTTTACTATTGGCACAATGATGGCTCCATCTTGTTGAGGCCAATGTTCTGGAAATTCTCCTAAGATGGTTGAGATTACCTTCTTCTTCTGTTCTGGATATGGACTTAGTTCTTGTACTGGTTCATACTCTTGAACAGTTTGATTAGAGAGGTCTTGATTTTTCCAATCTAGAGGACATTTCTTTATGTGGTCCCTAGACACTGTCTGTCTGGTTCTTCCACCATCTTTGCTGATGACGCAGACTTTGTCAATGTCTTTCCAGAGTCTATTAGCACGTAGGGTTCACGTTCCCACCGATCATCTAGTTCATGACAAGTTCTTCTTCTTTTTAGGACCATACTTCCAAGTGGTATTGGTTCTGCTGGAGCATGTTTATTATAGTCCCTTTCCTGTTTTGCACGGGATTTCTCCAGGTTATTTTTGACAGTTTCTTGAACCTTTTTGTACTGTTCTAAGTGATGGGTTTTCCAGTTTGCAATGGCATGATCTGCTTCAGGATCTACTACTCCTAATTCCAAGTCTACAGGTAAATTTCCTGTACGAGCTCTCATCAGGTTTGCTGGTGTACAGTTTGTAGAGCTGACTGGAATGTGATTGTACATGTCAACCAAATCAAGTAGTTTCTCCAGCCATTGATTTCTTTCTTCTAACGGTAGAATCTTTAACATGTCGATGATTATGTTATTCATTTTCTCACAGAGTCCGTTAGTTTGGGCATGATACGGGGTTGTTCTGATCTCCTTGCACCCATACATCTGGCAAAACTCTTGGAAGATCACTGCTTCAAAGAATGATCCTTGGTCCGTTAAGACATGCTTTGGATATCCCAATGGTCTGCAGAAGTCATTTTGGAATGTTCTGGCAGCTGTTGCAGCTATTAGGTCTTTTACAGGGGCAACCATCAAGAATCTCGAGTAATGGTCTACCATGGACAACACGTAGGTATAGCCGGATCTAATTGGAGTCAGTTTTACATGGTCCAAGGCGACTATTTCCAAGGGTTGCTTGGTTACAATGTGATGAAGCTGGGCTTTCTGACTTTGTACGTCCTTTTGTCTCAGGCTGCAGGATTTACAATTCTTGCACCATTTTTCAATGGATGACCGCATGCCAACCCAAAAGAACCTATCCTTCAGTAGCATCTTGAGCTTCTTCCATCCGAAGTGACCAGTCTGATTGTGATAGGCTTTCAAGACCACAGGAATTTCTGATTTTGGCATGACGATTTGCCAAGCCATCTCATGGGTTCTTGGATTGATGTACCACCGACATAGCTTATCTTGATATTGGAACAGTTTACTCCGCTCATTCCACAGATATTTGGCTTCAGACAGGGGTTCTTCAGGCAGCTTTGCTAACTCCCGGGTTATCAGTTGTTTGATTAGACTGACAGCCGGGTCATGGTCTTGCGCCTCCCTCCAACCGAAGTGGGGCAACGGGTTTACTGTCCTTGGAGAGGGGTCTTGACGGGTCTGCTGGCATTGGGTTAGTCTTACATGATGGAAGGCAGGTAACTCCACTTCTTCAAGCTTTTTTTCATCTACACCAGGGGACTCAAACACGCGGCCCCCGGGCCGCATGCGGCCCGCCAGGCTGATTGATGCGGCCCGGGGACACACGGCCTGGGGACACACTGTGCAGTCCTCTATTAGCGGCCGCCGGCTGCACTTTCACTTTGCTCCCGCCGGCGGCCGCACTTTTGTACTGCCCCGCATGCAGCCGCACTGTTGCAATGCCCCCGCCGGCGGCCTCACGCGTACCTTCACTTAGCCCCCGCCGCCTCCGGCCACAGTGCTTCTGCCGCCGGCCTCATTTCTGCATTAGAGACGCCGCCTTTGATTGCTTCTCCCTGACCACCGCCAGGGAGAAGCAATCGATGGCTGCGTTCATCCCTAGCTCAGCAGCGGTGACGTCAGCTGCTTTGCCGGCAGGTGCAGCCGAGGGCACAAGACAGAGCATAGGCCAGGTCAGAACGTATGTGTGTGTGTATATGTATGTATGTATGTATGTGTGGGGTGTGTGTGTGTGTGTGTTTGATGATGATGGCTGTGTGTGACTAATGATGGCTGTGTATGTGTGCGTGTGACTGATGATCATGGCTGTGTATGTGTGCGTGTGACTGATGATCATGGCTGTGTATGCGTGCATGTGACTGAGGATGATCATGGCTGTGTATGTGTGCGTGTGACAGGATGATCATGGCTGTGTATGCATGCGTGTGACTGAGGATCATCATGGCTGTGTATGCGTGCGTGTGACAGGATGATCATGGCTGTGTATGTGTGCGTGTGACTGAGGATGATCATGGCTGTGTATGTGTGCGTTTGAGTGATGATGATCATGGCTGTGTATGCGTGCGTGTGACTGAGGATGATCATGGCTGTGTATGCGTGCGTGTGACAGGATGATCATGGCTGTGTATGCGTGCGTGTTGACAGGATGATCATGGCTGTGTATGCGTGCGTGTGACAGGATGATCATGGCTGTGTATGCGTGCGTGTGACTGAGGATGATCATGGCTGTGTATGTGTGCGTGTGACAGGATGATCATGGCTGTGTATGCGTGCGTGTGACTGAGGATGATCATGGCTGTGTATGTGTGCGTGTGACTGAGGATGATCATGGCTGTGTATGTGTGATGTGACTGAGTGTCATGGCTGTGTATTGTCGTGTGACTGAGGATGATCATGGCTGTGTATGTGTGCGTGTGACTAGGATGATCATGGCTGTGTATGCGTGCGTGTGACTGAGGATCATCATGGCTGTTTATGTGTGCGTTTGACTGATGATCATGGCTGTGTATGCGTGCGTGTGACAGGATGATCATGGCTGTGTATGCGTGCGTGTGACAGGATGATCATGGCTGTGTATGCGTGCGTGTGACAGGATGATCATGGCTGTGTATGCGTGCGTGTGACTGAGGATGATCATGGCTGTGTATGCGTGCGTGTGACAGGATGATCATGGCTGTGTATGCGTGCGTGTGACTGAGGATGATCATGGCTGTGTATGTGTGCGTGTGACTGATGATGATCATGGCTGTGTATGCGTGCGTGTGACAGGATGATCATGGCTGTGTATGCGTGCGTGTGACAGGATGATCATGGCTGTGTATGCGTGCGTGTGACTGAGGATGATCATGTCTGTGTATGTGTGCGTGTGACTGATGATCATGGCTGTGTATGCGTGCATGTGACTGAGGATGATCATGGCTGTGTATGTGTGCGTGTGACAGGTTGATGATCATGGCTGTATATGCGTGTGACAGAGGATGATCATGGCTGTGTATGTGTGCGTGTGACTGAGGATGATCATGGCTGTGTATGTGTGCGTGTGACTGAGGATGATCATGGCTGTGTATGCGTGCGTGTGACAGGATGATGATCATGGCTGTATATGCGTGTGACAGAGGATGATCATGGCTGTGTATGTGTGCGTGTGACTGAGGATGATCATGGCTGTGTATGTGTGCGTGTGACTGATGATGATCATGGCTGTGTATGTGTGCGTGTGACTGATTATGATCATGGCTGTGTATGTGTTGTGTGTGTTTGTGTGAATGATGATGATGGCTGTGTGTGTGTGAATGATGATGATGGTTGTGCATGTCTGTGACTGGTGATGGTGATGCCAGTGGTGGCTGTGTGTGAGTGATGATGATAATTGGCGGCGGTGATGGCTGTGTGTTACTGATGATGATGATGATGGTGGTGGCAGCAGTGGTGGTTGTGTGTGACTGATGATGATGATGGCAGCAGTGGTGGCTGTGTGTGACTGATGATGGTGGCGGTAGTGGTTGTGTGTGACTGATGATGATGATTGCGGCTGTGGTCGCTGTGGTGATGATGGTAGTGGTTGTGTGTGACTGATGATGATGATTGTGGCGGTGGTTGCTGTGTGTTACTGATGATGATGGTGATGGTGGCTGTGTGTTACTGATGATGATCGTGGTGGTGGCTGTGTGTGATTGATTATGATCGTGGTGGTGTTGACTGATTATGATGATGGCGGTGGTAGCTGTGTGTGTATGATGATGGTGGTGGCTGTGTGGTGTGTATGATGATGGTGGTGGCTGTGTGTGTGTATGATGATGGTGCCTTGTGTGTATGATGATGATAAATGATTTTGATGATGATGGTGACTGAAAGACAGACTCTTTTACCCACCCACCTCAGTACCTTCCTCCCACCCACCTCAGCATCTCTCGCCCACCGACCTCAGTCTTCCGACTGCTGCAGGTGGCCTGAGGGTGTCTCAGAATCCCACCCTGTCACTGCTGTGGAGGGCAAGCGAGGCCCTGAGAGCAGTGAGGAGTTGCTACCGGATGTCATCAGGGGAAGATCCCGCGGCGGAGGACCAGGCAGCTCATCGCTGGCGCCGGTATGGTACTGTAATTTAAGTGGCAATTACCGGGCCCAGCAGGGGCACAGCATCACAGACAGTGAGGCAGGGTCCAGGCACTGAGGGAGTGCACTGGGCTCTGTGTGCGCTGTGGGCGCTGTGGGCGCTGTGCTCACAGTCCCATGGGCTCTGTGACCAGGATGGGGGCATTACTACAAGAAGAGGACCAGGATGGGGACATTACTTCAAGAAGAGGACCAGGATGGGGACATTAGTACAAGATGAGGACCAGGATGGGGACATTAGTACAAGAAGAGGATCAGAATGGTTGACATTAATATACGATGGGGACCAGTATGGGGACATTACTACAAGAAGAGGACCAGGATGGATGACATTAATATTCGATGGGGACAGTCCTACAAGAAGGGGACCAGGATGGGGACATTCCTACATAAAGGAGATTAGGGTGGGGACATTCCTACAAGAAAGGGACCAGGATTTGGGCATTACTACATTGAGCAAAAAATTCTGGTGTTGCTAAAATGTCACTTAGTCCTACAATGAATGCGGCCCCCCTATATAAATTTTTTTCTATGTGCGGCCCACCAGCCCAGCTGAGTTTGAGACCCCTGATCTACACCCTCTTCTGATAAGTGAGGCATCCTGGATAAGGCATCCGCATTTCCATTCTGGTGCCCAGCCCGGTATTTGATGGTGAATTGGTAGTTTGAGAGTCTGTCGATCCATCTCTGCTCCATGGCTCCCAACTTCGCAGTTTCCAGGTGGGTTAGCGGATTGTTATCCGTGTAGGCTGTAAATTTGCTAGAGACTAGATAGTGTTTGAACCTCTCTGTGACAGCCCAGACCAAGGCCAGGAATTCCAGCTTGAAGGAACTGTAGTTTTCTGGATTCCTCTCTGTGGGTCGCAGCTTTTGGCTTGCGTAGGAGATTACCCTCTCCTTGTTGTCTTGTTTCTGGGAAAGGACGGCTCCGAGTTCCACATTGCTGGCGTCTGTGTACAGCAGGAATGGCAGATTGTAGTCCGGGTAAGCAAGGATTTCTTCTCCTGTCAGGGCTTCTTTCATTGTCTGGAACGCTTCCTCCTGTTCCTTATCCCAATTTCCACGGAGAATCCTTTGCCTTGCCCTTCATGGGTTGGCCTACTAGGAGGTCTTGTAGGGGAGCAGCCTTCTTGGTGTACTCCGTGATGAACCTCCAATAGTAGCCCACCAAACCCAGGAATTGACGTACTTCTTTGATGGTCTTGGGTTCTGGCCACTCTTTGATTCCTGTCACCTTATCTGGATCACGGGCCACGCCTTCGGCACTGACTACGTGTCCCAGGTACTGCACTCTTGGCTTTAACAGGTGGCATGTTGATGGTTTTCGCTTTATTCCGTATTTGGCCAGAGTTTCAAACACTTCTGCTAGATGAGTAACGTGCTCTCCATAGGTTTTGGAGTACACGATCACATCATCCAGGTAGAGCAGTACCGTCTCGAAGTTCTTATGCCCCAGGCAACTCTCCATTAAGCGCTGGAAGGTTCCAGGTGCATTTCATAGTCTGAAGGGCATGCTGTAGAATTCACATAGGCCCATAGGTGTTCTGAATGCCGTCTTCTCTCTGTCTTCCTCAGCTACGGACACCTGACAATACCCACTAGTGAGATCTAAGGTAGAGAAGTAGTTGGCAGACTTCAATGCAGCTAAGGATTCCTCTATACGAGGTAACGGGTAAGCATCCTTGTGTATTATGCAGTTTAGTTGCATATAGTCTACACACATCCTCATACTGCCATACTTCTTCCTGACTAGGACTAATGGAGCTGCCCATGGACTACAGCTATCTCGTATAACGCCTGCGTCCTTCATGTCCGGTAGCATTTCCTTGGCTTTTTGATAATGTGCAGGTGGAATAGGCCTGTACTGCTCCTTGATTGGTGGATGTGTACCTGTGGGGATGTGATGTTGTACCCCTTTTATCCTACCTTAGTCAAGTGGATGCTTACTAAAGACTTGTTCGAATTCTAGAACTACCCGGTACACACCTTGCTTTTCATACACAGGAGTGGAGTCAGTTCTGACATGGAGCTGCTGGCACCAGTCCTCCAGTGGCCCAAATGTTTGATCAAGTTTTGACCCTTTTTCGTGGGGTTCAAGATGCGAACAGGTACTTTCCCATTGTTTACGTCAACAACCCCCTTGGCTGTCAACAGTGTAGGTCTGTGCTCTGTGCTGACGGGCTCCACTAACACTTGGTAGTCTTGTCCTCTCAGACCTATAGCTGCTCGACACCAAATCATCATTTCACTCATTGGGGGTATCAAAATAGGCAACGGGTCTGTCACCCGTGCAGTACCAATTTCACCACCTGTAATTGTTACCTGTTGTTGGTGCAGGATGGTTCTGATCTCTCGCTGGAGACCCTTCCTCTGACCAGGCCTGGCAGTGTCTGCAATCTGTTGAAGCAAAAACAAAACTTCCTCCATGCAATTGCTAACAACATTAGTACCCAGTATGATATAAGGATCATTTACATTACTGGCTTCTGCTACTACAAGGGCCCCTTGGTTCTGCAATTCCACCCTCACCTTTATGGGCACTTGTCTAACCCTCATCACAGTGAGTGGTTCACCATTAGATGCATTAAGGATAAGGTCTATTTCAGGCTGTTTCAGTTCTGCATCAGCCCAATACTTTTTATAAAGGATATAGGGGATGGTGGTCACCTGTGACCCAGTGTCCAGTAGAGCAGGTGTTGGGATGCCATTCAGTACAATGGACAGAAAAGGCCTTTGTCCAATGAAGGTCTTGTACCCGGTGGCTTGGCCATGTTGATCTAGTCCTGAGGTTTGGCTCCGGCCCCCAGGGACTGCCCGTTTAAAGGACAGCTCCTGGCGAGGTGTCCGGTGCGGGTACAGCGGCGGCAGATGGGTTCCCCAGTGGAGCTGTAGCAGTCAGGGGCTCTTCCTCTGTACGCTGTAGCTTGCTTCTCTCGCATCCAGGGTACATCCTCCGGGCTGTCAGCAAGTTGAATCAGTGGCTGAGGCTTGGGCTGGGGACTTGGCGCTGGCTGTTGATTGCTTTGCTGTAACTGTATAGCGTCTATTAGTTTAGTGATGTTTTTGTTCATTTGGCGCATCTCAGCACGCATCTTAGCTCTTAGTGAATCGTACTTGTCAGGCTGAGCGGATTGAACATTGTGCATGGCTGCAGACACGGGTAATGATTTTGGAGTAGCCTGCACCACTGCACCACCTTTTAATTGCAGCTTCATGGGTCTCTACTGGCTTTAACCCTTTGATGGCCATCTCTTTCAGGGTGTTAAAGTCAGCTTCAGAATTGCTCAATGACCACCAATGTACAGTCTTACTGTCCTCAGAGGATAGCAGTCCCCGAGTGAATTGTTCAATCAAAAGTTTATTTTCGTCGGGCACACTGGTGGGGCTGACATGTATAAGGGCACGCAATGCTTCTTCCAGACGCCAGGCATAAGCTCTTATGTCATCTCCCGGCCTCTGGTAGCAGTGATGGAATCGCATGCGTATATCAGCCTCATTGCACTTCTCGAAGGTAGCTCTCAGTTTATTGACGCACTTTCTTTCTCTGCTGCACGAGTTAACTGTCCGAGTACCACAGCAGCGCGTTGTTGGCCGGTCATCGCATACATATCTAGGACGCTGTTGATTTTTCGTTTGAACTCATCCAAAGTTATGGGGGCTTCCGTCATGCTGGGGCAACCATTTGGCACCCGGGATGTATGGGAGTGACATCGGCATTATCGGGGCGACTGCACCCAGGGCGCCGGAGGTGCTCGCAGTGCTACCGGCGGCAGCCATTGATCTTTCGTCGTAATTCCGGGACTCAGCGTATGCACAGTCATCATCGCTGGAGGAGGCCGACAGGTTGGAGGTCCCACTAGTGAATTACAGCCAGTCCGTAAAGAGTTAAACAGTTCAGGAGTTTCCGGACTAGGCCGCGGCGCTCGGGAATGCTCGGCTGAGCGAAGGGCGGATTTCACTTTCGCGCTCAACAGGCTTACACGCCCCCTTTCTTCCCACTCTTCGGCGCAGTAATGGCGGCGTAGTTTAAACAGTCACTCAATACAGTCAATATCATGGCACACAGTACCCGGTGATACTGGGCACGGGATCCTGTTTGTGACGCCAGAAAAGATATGTTGCGCCCAGGCTTTTGGGGTACTCAGGTATCAGGTGGCAAAGGGTTAACGGTGTCACAGGGAATGCGGCCGCGCCTGATCCCGTGTCCTGGGCCTATCTTTGAAAAGGGGGGGTTATGTACAGGGGATTATTTACAAGTTTGTTGTCATGACTCCACCTGCAGTTTCTGGTGAAGTAGCACCAGCGCCGCCACAGTCCGCCGGAGGTAGATGGGATTGTGGCTGAGATGGTGAAGTCTTCCGCAGGTAGGACTGGGACCACCGGGGCAGTGTAGTGGGGAGGGACAGGTTGGAGTGGAGCTGGGATTGTATAGGGAGAACTGGAACAGTCTATGGAGGATACTGGGACTGGAGAAGAAGGATACACACACGCAGGAAAGTGTCTTTTACCTTTTACTGTTGTTAGGCAGGTAAAAACGGTTTCTCCTCATAACTAAGGCTAGGAATAAGACAGAACTATACAGGCTTTCACCAGATATGTCACAAGAGGATCTTTGTTAATATTTTACCCATGTGATTGCAAGCGCAAAACTTTAAAACGCATTTCCGAAAAATCGGCGCGCTTTAAATATTTCAAAAACTGCCGATGTGTCTGCTATGCTCTTAGCCACATCTGTACCAAATTTCAAGTTGGGATCGCGATGGGATCATATTTTAAAATATTTTAATATTAATAGCGTCAATGGGTCATTCTATATCAAGTGATCTAAATATGAATATTTTTTTTTACCTGACGTCTTTAGATTTTTTTTATTCTTTTTCTTTATGAAGTACAACTTTAGTTAATTACAAATTAAAAGTTTAGAATTTTTTTCTTCATCAGTTAATTTTTTACAGATTTTTAAAGTTTAAAAAAAGGGTGAATTTTGGCCTGGTATGACTTTACATTTTTTTTTATCTCAGGCTAGAAATAAGATAATGAAGTGGGAGAGGCATCATTTTACTCAGAACGGTAACAGCTTTCATTTGATATGTTACAAGACTATGTTTCTTTATATCAAATTCAAACTATTGACGGGCAATTGTGAAAAAATGACTGATTGTGTTCTTGGTTATATTTGAGCAGAGATTCAACTTGGGACCTGTCAAATTTATATATTTTTTATTTTATGGTTGTATGAGTTGTGATAACTTATTGAATAAAACATTTATATGCAACAAAAAAGAAACACAAAAAACAAATCCCATTAGTGCCAGGATAAATACATCTTAATCATCAGAACACAACGCTCAGCATTTTCAACTTGAATGTATTGAACAAACCAAAAGAAGAAAGGTGATCATATCCTCAAGTTTGATTAAACAAGATTAAAAGAACCAAAAATGTTAACCCCTATTTATACATATAATTTTTTTTCTATTCTACCACTAAACATGTTATTTATGAAGTGTTTAATAAGAATAGTACAGTAGTTAAATCATCGTTCTATAAATTATGAACTAATCAAACAATTAATAGTATGTTTTTAAAGTGGCATTTTATCAATTTGTCCCTTCTAGTGGGTGAAATGTAATCTTGTCCATAAACGCTTACTAGCAATCGCCATTTCCTTGTGTGTCAAAGAGTATGTCCGGCCTGTCACGGTGTTAGGCTCCGCCTGAGTTAATATCTGATTTTTGTGCACTTTTGTCTGGCTTTCTTGGATACACAAAGGATGGCGCTAGACCAGAGGATGCAATAAAGTCAATTCTACTTCTTCATTTTCACAATCTTTGGAGAGTACAGTAGCCAGCCACCAGCGCCAATCATATTCATATTTTTTCAAAAGGATTGCAACAGTGTCTATGATAAAATGCTGTTTCTTGAGAAGTACCAGCCATTGCTGTGTGGGAAAAATACAGTTAATATTAAGTAAGGAAGATAGGTAATAAAAATAAAGATTTACAGTACACTTGAGATAGAACTGTATTACTTTAAAGTGAGTTTTAGGGCTAGCGCGCACAGTTTTTTCTGTCTGCAGACACACGCTGCAGTTTTGGCAGCTTGTTTTTCTACCAAGTTTTTACCACATATGCGTTAGTTTTTTTAATCGCTAGTGAAAAAAATGGCAGCTTTTTTTATATAAATGATAAATGCTGTGTTTATTGCAGCGATTAAAAAGTAGTTCAAGCAGTGATTTACTCACTCTTGAGTGTTTCCAAAAACACTGCATGTGGTGAACCCCATAGAAATCAATGGGGCTGTTTTTCTGAATGATGATCCCTAAGAATAGCACTGTGTGTATTGGCCCTTAATAATAAAAGCATTAAACTATTAATATATTTACTCACCCATATTTTAGTACACAGCCTTGATGGCTTTGTACAGACTATTGTTTGTTCAGGAGTGAAGATGTCCAGACATGTCAGGACATGAAAGGTCTGAACGAGCTGTCTTACTTCCTGAATTCAGTGGGGTAGACACTTAACATGATTGACAGAGCTGCTGGCCTATCATCTGCTCTGCATTCACTGTCTATCCCTGTGCTTTCTCAGGTTGAGCCCTAACAAAGCTTTTTCCTATATGTCCTCTCCTGCTTCTAAGCTGTAACATATCAAAATAATACAGAATGTCTAAAAATAATGGATTTGATAATTATAGACCCCACGCTTTTAGACCACAGGTTGAACAAATCTGAATTCAAGATTTTTGAATTGACACTATAATAGTTAAATATTTTAAAATATGATCCCTTCACGATCCCAACTTTAAATTTGGTACAGATGTGGCTAAGAGCATAAAAGACACATGGGCAGTTTTGGAAAATTTTTATTAAAACGTTTTTTCGGAAATGCGTTTCAAAAAGTTGCGTTTGCGTTCGCATGGGTAAAAAATAAAAATTAACAAATATACTCTTGTGACATATCTGGTGAAAGCCTGGACAGTTCTGAGTAGAATGGTGTTTATTTTGTTTCTCTATCTTATTTCTAGCCCAAGATAAAAAAAAATGTAAAGTCATACCAGGCCAAAATTCACACTTTTTTTAAACTTTAAAAATCTGTAAAAAATTAACTGATGAAGAAAAAAATTCTACACTTTTAATTTGTAATTAACTAAAGTAGTACTTCATAAAGGAAACAAAATTTAAAAAATCTAAAGACGTCAGGTAAAAAAAAATATTCATATTTAGATCACTTGATATGGAATGACCCATTGACGCTATTAATAGTAAAATATTTTAAAATATGATCCCATCGCGATCCCAACTTGAAATTTGGTACAGATGTGGCTAAGAGCAAAGCAGACACATGGGCGGTTTTTTAAATATTTAAAGCGCGCCGATTTTTCGGAAATGCGTTTTAAAGTTTTGCGCTTGCAATCACATGGGTAAAATATTAACAAAGATCCTCTTGTGACATATCTCGTGAAAGCCTGTATAGTTCTGTCTTATTCCTAGCCTTAGTTATGAGGAGAAACGTAAAGGCAGGCAACAGCGAAATTCGCACTTTTTCCGAACTTTGAAAATCATTTTAAAAAAAATACATTTTTTTTTTAATTTTTCTCTTCACATTTTGCATTGTCTGACATGCTATTATCAAATAAAAAAATCTCAAAAGAATTAAAAATATAGAGGTAATAATCATTGGTTCACTTGACATGGAATGACCCATAGTGTCCCACAGGTGCGGATCCCCAATATCCGGTGTTTCTCCTGGGACAAACTCAATATATTTAAAGTGAACCTGTCAGCTGGTTTATGCCTCCCCAGCTATCATTGTCTGTACCTGCAGCTTTATAATACTATTCTAATCATCCCTGTCTGAGCTCATAGTGTAATGTGAAAGGTGAAAAAAAAGCATTTCTACACATATATTTCCTTATGTAATGAGGCAGTCAGTCCCCAGCTTGGAGGACGAGGACTGTTTGTCAGGTTAATAGTTAACATTTTAGCCTTGTGCTAAAACATGTTGGGAGACCTGATGTGATGTCACAACCTTGTGAATACAATAGGCGGAGCTAAGTTCTCAAAGAACATAATATGTTTGCTGGCTTAGCTCCGCCCACTATGGTCACATGATTGTTACATCACACAGGTCCTTTAGCTATCCAAGTTACAAGTGAGTTAACTATTATCCTGCCAGACAGTCCCCCTCCTCCAAGGTGGGGACTGAAATGTAAGTGTATAAATGCTTTCTTTTCACCTTTCACATTACACCATGAGCTCAGACAGGGATGATTAGACTGGTATTATAAAGCTGCAGCTACAGACCTTGATAGCTGGAGGGGCTATAAACCACCGGACAGGTTCCCTTTAATGAATTGGAAAGATTCGTTTCGCTGTTTTTGCTTTTATTAAAGTATCTTAAAATATCCAGTGTGAATCAGTGTTTAAAGTGATAGCAAACTTAACATAATATTAACAAATACCCTCCCCCCAGAAAGATAGTATAAAGACAAGATCCACTTGTTAGGTTGGTAGAAGGGGTGCTACTGGCAGTACCTATCGCTGCTTTTTGTTTATTATACTGGAGTGACTACCTTGGGTGTCCCTGGACACAATCTGTCTCCAAAATACAACCCACGGTAGTCTCCCTTCATATTAGATATCTTGTTTGACTGGGTTCAGCGGTTTAGCCTACCGTGGTCAGGTGGTCTGCCCCCAGTCACAGGTCCTAAAGGTGGTTTAATATGATATACACAATGTTAGATCCACCAATGTGGTTCAATCCCGCCCTACGCGTTTCGCCTCTATTATTCCATAGAAGGCTCATCAGGGGCACTTATGTTCGGATCTTCTTCTTATATCACGTATGATATGGTTAGTCTTTATATGATACCCCCAGTTTGTAGTACTGGGTGGACTGCTTCTGTGTGGTGGTCCTTGTTGAGCATAGGTTTCTCAGGACTCTTTGCTTATTTGTAGTTAGGGATCCGCTTCATCTGAAAGGTGTATATATTATGTGTCAGATGAGACTAAGAATCAATATATATATATATACATGTATATACATGTATCTCTAGAGATAAAAAGGTGTTTATCCGTTTCACAACACAAAAGTGTGAGTGTGTATATATATATATATATATATATATATATATATACTAAAAACCTATATGGGGTCATATGTATGCTAAACTTATATGTTCTCCTTATAACATTACAGTGTCTTTGATGTAAAAGAAAGAAGCTGAAGTAGGACGTGAGGGACCTACAAAGCATACTATACAGATGCGGGTAGGTCTATGACAAATTCTTATTATGTACCTACATTTGCCCTGGTTGATCTAATATACCCCAATCACACCCTGGGTGCTAAAAATATAAACAAACGTACACTAAGGGCAAATAGCGGGTATACATATATATATATATTGATTCTTAGTCTCATCTGACACATAATATATACACCTTTCAGATGAAGCGGATCCCTACCTACAAATAAGGAAAGAGTCCTGAGAAACCTATGCTCAACAAGGACCACCACACAGAAGCAGTCCACCCAGTACTACAAACTGGGGGTATCATATAAAGACTAATCATATCACACGTGATATAAAAAGAAGAGCCGAACATAAGTGCCCCTGATGAGCCTTCTATGGAATAACAGAGGCGAAACGCGTAGGGAGGAATTGTACCACATTGGTGGATCTAACATTGTGTATATCATATTAAACCACTTTTAGGACCTGTGACGGGGGGGTGGGAGCAGACCACCAGACCACGGTAGGCTAAAACGCTGAACCTAGCTGCACGGTGGCTCAAGTGGTTAGCACTGTAGCCTTTGCAGCACTGGGGTCTTGAGGTTCCTGGGTTCAATTCCCACTAAGGACAACATCTGCAAGGAGTTTGTATGTTCTCCCCATGTTTGCGTGGGTTTCCTCCGGGCACTCTGGTTTCCTCCCACATTGTAAAGACATACTGATAGGATATTTAGATTGTGAGCTCCAAGAGAGACAGCATTACTCATGTATGTGAAGTGCTATGGAATTAATAGCGCTATATAAATTAATGAATTATTATTACTATTATATCTAATATGAAGGCAGACTACCGCGGGTTGTATTTTGGAGACAGATTGTGTCCAGGGAAACCCAAGGTAGTTACTCCAGTATAATAAACAAAAAGCAGCGATAGGTACTGCGAGTAGCACCCCTTCTACCAACCTGACAAGTGGATCTGGTCTTTCTCTAGACTATCTTTCTGGGGGGAGGGTATTTGTTAATATTGTGTTAAGTTCACTATCACTTTAAACACTGATCCACACTGGATATTTTAAGATACTTTAATAAAAGCAAAAACAGCGAAACAAATCTTTCCAATTTATTAAATACAGTATTTTCATTAAGTATATTTATCTAAAAATGGAAAGACTGAAACCATTAATCAGTGAATCTTTAATCCTGGGACGAACTCCTCAAGTTCCTCGCTACCTTTTCTGTCCTAAGCTCCTTGCCTTCAGTCCCACTTAGGCTTGGGGGACATAGAAGGGCCACTCCGGGTCACTGGCTCGGGCCTAATCGCAGCACTGACCACCAGGACGTTTTCGCAGCTATCCTAGCGTCTGCACACTCTAACCAACTCCTCCCCCGACAGCAGTATTTATAGGGGACCTCACCTAAAGGCGGTGAGTAGAGCTACTCCTACTGTGTCGGGATGGAAGATGTTGTATGAAGTAGGTACCTGCTGTGGAAACCCAGCTGTGCATTAGAGAGATCTGTGGTTACCTGCGTGAGCAGGGCGCCACACATTTCATTGGAGAAACCCACACGAGAAAACGCAGTCAGTAAAGCATCCACTACTTTGTCCACTCGGATGGAGGACAGGGCCACAGCTTCCGGATATCGTGTCGCATAGTCCACCACTGTGAGGATGAACTTTTTGCCCGATCTGTTAGATATTGCAAGTGGCCCCATGATATCCACAGCCACTTGCTGGAATGGCTCATCAATCATTAGCAGGGGTATCTATGGGGCTTTCTGTACATTCTCAAACTTTACAACTCTCTGACACACTACGCAGGATCAACAGTAGTTGGCTATGTCCATGACCTTCTTTGGCCAATAAAAGTTATGTGTCAGGTGAGCTTTGCTCTTTTAGACTCCAAGGTGTCAGACCAGAGGAATTTTGTGAGCAATTCTCAATAATTGTTACCTAAACAGATAAGGAACCACCAGCCGCTTTTCACAGTCCCAATGTTCTGTGGTCTTTTTATACAGTCTGCCCTGGTCCCAGGATATCCTCTCTTTTGTCAGTAGCAGTAGGGGGTTGTTCTGCAAGACATCTGAGAGTCTTCAGATTGGCATCCGTCAGAAGGACCTTCTGGAATCTCTGGCTGTCAGTCTGCAGGCCCTAGCCTAGTGGGAACACCAGTCTCTGGTCTGAAGCTAAGTCTTCAGAGTCTGTGGTCAGGGACCCCGGTGGATCCACCATGTGGGGGGGCTCCTAGGCTAGAGTAGGGCCCTCCTGTTCTGGAAGTTCTATATGAGACTCATGCTCTAGTCTTTAGGGTTGAGTCTCAGCCACAGCCTGACTTCGGGTCACAGCGGCCTCATGCGTATATTCTGGTGCATTGGTACATTCCTGTGCATTGGTAATTTTCCTTCCTTGCACAGGATCTCAGGTGGAACACTGGCTTCCACCTTCTTGGTAGAATTTGCTTCCAAGGGAGGGATATAGTGGGGCACCATCCACCCGAAGTCTGTGCCTAGCAGCACATGGGAATAGCCTGATGCTCCCACTTCCCTCAGTCCTTTCTCTGCTCCCCAGTCCAGATACACATGGGCCATGGGCACGGCAGGGCTGACTCCTCCAACCCCGGTGATAGACTCTCTTTCCTGGTATATCTGCAGTCTTTACTATTTCTGGATGCACCAGAGTTACATGTGCTTCAGTGTCTCAGAGGCCAATGGTAACTTTACTGACAACAGTGACAGATTGACAGTGCTAATTAGTCCTCAAATCAGTGCCGGCCACAAATAGGACAGAAGGTGGGGGTCCAGACGGCTTTGTGGTGGTAGTTGGACGTTTCTCCCTATCAGGGCAGACTGCGCTAACATGCCCCACTTTCCTGCATGAGAAGCATTGGCGTGCATTGCTTGAAGAATGTCTGGTTCCCGTGGCCTTATAGAAGGTGGGTTTGGACAGCACTGGTGATCGGCTGGCAGAGGGAGAGGGGCGCACATTTGGCTTACCTCCCTTCCAGCTGAATCTCAATTGCTTCCACACCTCAGGCATCCTGTTGGACACATTACGGTCCGCAATCTTTGCAGCCTCATCTGCAGTTTGTGGCTCTCGATCACACACAAATTGTCATGCATCATCTCATCCACGGCCGCACGCATCAGCTTGTCCCCGGTTGCATCGCCTCATCCCCGGCTGTGTCACCTCATCCCCGGCTGTGTCGCCTCATCCCCGGCTGTGTCGTCTCACCCCCGGCTGCGTCGTCTCACCCCCGGCTGCGTCGTCTCACCCCCGGCTGCATTATCTACATCCCATTCCCATGTACTGTGCATCTGTTTGACTCTGAGACTTCCTCCACATTGGACATCTCCGCTGCATCCATCCTCAGGCAGCATCCCATCCCTACGTGCTCTGCAGTTGCCTGACTTGATTGATCTTCACTCGCTTTGCATACCCCTCCTGCTGCACCTGTCCCCCTGTCGCTCCTGACCCCTGCCTCCATCTCATCCTGTCCCCCTGTCGCTCCTGACCCCTGCCTCCATCTCATCCCCCTTCCTGCTGCACCTGTCCCCCTGTCGTTCCTGACCCCTGCCTCCATCTCACCCCCTGGCTGCACCTCTTCCTCGCTGATGTTGCTGCTCCTCCCCGCAGCAGTTGTTGCTCCCTCTACTCCTGATCCCCAACTGCATCTCAGCCCCCTGCTTCACCACTCATCCCCACTGAATCCTACATCCCGATGCAAGGTTTCTCCACTCTCACTCCCATCCTACTCCACTTCCTACTATCCCCTCCCATCCCTCCTCCTAACAACATAATAACCCTCTCTCCCTCCATCCTACCTAGCCATCACACCCATTCCTCTGTACTTTTCCTCCACACCCAATCCTTTGTCTCCAAACACACCCGCCCGCCACTTAAGCTCTTCTGCCCTCACCTCCTGTCTCCCTCCTCCTCATACTTGCTGGCGACATTTCCCGCAATCCTGGTCCCCCCCACCACATCCCCAGTCACCTCTGGCCCACTCTCACTCCCCACTACAACCACACGCAACCCTTGCAACCTTACATACATTCCCCAAGCCGCGCCTCTCCCAATCCGGTGCACTTTGGAACGCCCGCTCAGTACGCAATAATCTCCCATTCATCCATGATCTCTTCATCTCCAACAAACTCTTTTTCCTTGGCATCATCGAAACATGATTCACCCCCTCCGACATAACCTCCCCCGCCGCACTCTCCTATGGTGGACTCACTATCTCCCACACCCACAGCTACACCCGCGGTGGAGGTGTTGGCCTACTCCTGCCCAACAGCTGCTCTTTCACCCCAATTACGCCATCCCCCTCTGCCCCCCTCCCCTCCTTCGAGGCGCTTACCTTTTTCCCCTACAACCTCCAACTGGCTGTCGTCTACCGCCCTCCAGAAACCTCCTCCATCTTCTTTGACCACTTCAAAACCTGGCTTCTCCACCTCCTCTCCTCTGACATCCCCACCATCATCATGGGTGACTTCAACATCCCCATCGACATCCCCCAAACTGCTGCCTCTAGACTCCTATCTCTAACCTCCTTCTTCGGCCTCTAAGCCACACACTAGACCTCGTCTTCACCCGCCCCCTCTGTTCCCTTACCGACCTCGCAAACTCACACCTCCCCCTATCTGACCACAGCCTGCTGACCGTCTCCTCCCTCTCCCCCCCACCGCACTCCTTCCTCTCCGGAAACTCCCTCACCCCCGCAGAAACCTTAAACTCATCAACTTCCACTCACTCTCCGAGTCCCTTCTCCCTCTTTCAGACTAGGCTTCTTCTCAAGACGCTGACGCAGCCGCCACCCTCTATAACAGCACTCTCACCACAGCCCTCTACCAGGCTGCCCCCCTCTCATACAACACAACCCGCACACACAGACAACCCCGGCTCACCACCCTCACTAAAAAACTTCAACAGACGTCTAGGGTGGCTGAGCGGAGATGGAAGAAATCCCACACCGCAGAGCATTTCACCCCCAAGCAACTTTTCAAAACTTTTAACTCTTTACTCCGTCCCCCTGCACCCCCTCCCTCTCCCCTCATCTCTGCCGATGACTTCACCACCTTTTTCAAAGAGAAGATTGACAAAATCAGACAAAGCTTTAATCCACAATCCCCTTGGCCCCTTCTCCATTGCCCAACCCCCCTCGCCCAAATGTTGTTTCTCCCCAGGACTGAAGAGCACTTCTCCTACCTTCTAGCATGATCACACCTCACCACTTGTGCCCTCGACCCACTCCCCTCCCACCTCATCAGAGTCCTCATCCCAGCCCTAACCCATCTCTTTAACATATCACTCAATTCCGGTGTCTTCCCCTCTTCCTTCAAACACGCCCAAACCACACCCATCCTCAAAAAACTCTCTCTCGACCCTGCAACAGTCTTCAACTATAGCCCCATATTTCTCCTCCCCTTCGCCTCAAAATTACTTGAGCAACACATACTCCGAACTGTCCTCCCAGCTCTCCTCTTGCTCCCTCTTTGACAGCCTACAATCTGGTTTCCGACCGCACCACTCCACCGAAACAGCCGTAACCAAAGTCACCAATGACCTACTGACCACCAAGAGCATGAGACAGTACTCAGTCTTCCTCTTTCTCGACCTTTCTGCCGCCTTCAACACAGTCGACCACTCCCTCCTACTTCAAATTTTAGAATCTCTTGGCATCACTGACCTAGCCCTCTCCTGGATCTCCTCTTATCTAACAGACCGTACTTTCAGCGTCACCCCACTCCCACACCTCCTCCTCGCCCAAGCCCCTATCTGTTGGAGTTCCCCAAGGCTTGGTCTTGGGACCACTACTCTTCTCCATTTACACCCTCAGCCTAGGCTAACTCATGGAGTCCCATGGCCTCCAATACCACCCCTATGCTGATGACACCCAGCTCTACCTGTCTGGCCCATCTCCTCCCTACTATCCAAAATTCCGCAATGCCTGTCCGCCATCTCATCCTTCTTCTCCACTCACTTCCTCAAGCTCAACATGAACAAAACTGAGTTAATCATCTTCCCCCCTAGTTGCTCTTCCCCCCCTCCTACCCGACCTATCCATCACTGCCAATGACTGCACACTGTCACCCATCCCCCATGCCAAGTGCCTCAGGGTAATCCTCGACTCTTCCCTCTCCTTCAAGTCCCACATCCAAGCCCTCAGCACCGCCTGCCGACTACAGCTCAAAAACATTACCCGAATCTGTTTTTTCCTTGACCAAGACACTGCTAAAACACTTGTTCACGCCCTCATCATGTCCCTACTGCAACCTCCTGCTCACCGGCCTCCCCGCTACCTCCCTCGCTCCGAACCATCCTCAATTCCGCTGCCCAACTCATCCACCTCTCTCCTCGCTATTCCTCTATCTCCCCTCTCTGCCGAGTCCTTCACTGGCTCTCCACTTCCCAGAAATCGTTGTTCAAAACCCTAACCCTGAACTACAAGGCAATACATAACCTGTCCCCTCCATACATCTCCGACCTGGCCTCCCGATACCTCCCCTCATGCAATCTGCGCTCCTCTCAAGAGCTCCTTCTCTTCTCCCCTCACATTTTCTCCTCACACAACCGCATTCAAGACTTCTCTCGTGCATCCGCCATACTTCGGAACTCTCTCCCCCACCACATCAGACACTCCCCTACCCAGGGAACCTTCAAGAAATACTTGAAGACCCACCTCTTCCTTCAAGCCTACAACCCACACTGAGACCTAATCTGCTGCATCATCTCATCCTCACCACTCCCCTTCCTACTGTCTCCCCAACCATCCCCTATAGACTGAGTCCTTGTGGACAGAATCCTCTGCCCTACTGTACCTGTAAGATTCAATTGTCATCATTTTACGTTCTTGTCCTCATCTGCCCCTACACGTGTAAAGCATCATGGAACTTAATGGCGCTATATAAATATTTAATAATAATAACAACATCCGTGGGGCACATATGAAGAAATTGATCCTTGACCATAAAATCCGTTAAGCCCTCGAAGCTGCTAACAGAAAGTGTCCTGATCCATTTGTAGAACGTGGTCCTCAAGGTGCTCACAAAATCCACATAGCGTCAGCTGATCCACATTGTAGGTTATGGGCCATTCTCCAATACAGTTCTGGGGTTAGGTTGTATTTCCTGATCAGAGCCTCTTTTATTGCTTCATAGTTCCCATCTAACTCTGGTGGGAGGCCAACAAAAACATTCACGGCTTTGCCTCTCAAACCTGGGGTTATATACTGCACCCACTGCTCGGGGATAGATGGTATTGTTTGCAGGTTTTCAAAGCCCCAAAGAAAAGCATCTAATCCTGTATCCTTCTCCATCACAGGGAAGCTTTCCAAATGCGGTCTCCTTGGATTGATGTCCTTGAAGGGGGGTTAGCTGAGCCCCCTTTCTTTTAATGTTTTTTTTATTGAATGAGTGAAGCAACAAATAACAGTACATTACTTTGACAACAGTAGTCAGCTTGTAGATAGACATGTAGGAGAAAGTAGATTCACCATTAAATTTCAGATCAAATATCACAAATTAAACCAGGGTGAAAAATAGGATATGAGCATCCATGATCAGTTGATGGAATCAACTGTTAGCACGTTGGGACACAATCTTGTTAAAAGTAGGGGTGTGGGTACTTAGAGGAAAAGGTTTAATCCCCTGTCACACTGAGCGAGATCTCTAGCGAGATCGCTGTTACATCACAGGGTTTGTGACGCAACAGCGACCTCGCCAGCGATCTTGCTCAGTGTGTCACGCAGCAGCGACTAGGCCCCTGCTGTGAGATCGCTGATCGTGTTGGAATGGCCTGGACCATTTTTTGATTGTTGGGTCCCCGCTACGTAGCATGCATCTGTGTGTTTGATGGGGACAACGACCAACGACCTCAATATTACACCTATCGTTGTTGCATCGCTGGTGAGATCTGACTGTTTGACATCTCACCAGCGACCACGTAGCAACGCTCCAACAATCCTTACCAGGTCATATCGTTGTCGGGATTGCTGGAGCATCGCCAAGTGTGACGGTACATTTATCCTTGAAATCAAGAACAACCAAAAACACTATAGGTAAAAGAATAGAGAGAGAGGATTGAGCGATATAGGAAAAAGATAGAAAAAGGAAAAAGCAAGAGGGGGAGAACATAGTGAGGAATAGGGGAAGAAAGTATTGGCACCACAGGAGGACAAGTATAACGCCGTTAGATACACCTACATATACTTACACTAGCTGTAGTACCCGGCTACGCCCGGGTTAATAAATAACTGATGTTAGCTATAACAAAATAGGATTTGAATATGTCATATTAATGACCTGTAAGAAAATAGAAGCTGAGCTGTGATTGGTTGCTATAGGCAGCCTAATAAATCTCCAGCCAACAGTAAACCCTCCCCCTGGCCAGGCAGTATATGTTACCTCACACATACACATAATAGACAGCTTATGTGACTGACATCTGCCTTAATTCCCTATATGGCACATGTGTTGCACATTGGCTGTTTTTAATCAGATGTTTATGTTTGAAAATTAAAGATAGCACACGTATGAGGGAGTTGTGTGAGGTGATTTGTGCACATCTGTGTCTGTCTGTGTGGTGTGTGTGTCCCTGGGGTGTGTGTATGTGTGTGTCCCTGTGGGTTGAGTGCATGTGTCCCAATAGGGTGTGTATGTCCCTGTGGGGGGGTCCGTGTGGTGTGTGTCTCTGTTGTGTGTGTCCCTGTGGGGTGAGTGCATGTGTCCCTATAGGGTGTGTATGTGTGTGTGTGTCCCTGTGGGGGGGGTGTCTGTGTGGGGTGTGTGTGTCTCTGTGTTGTGTCTCTTCGCGGTGTGTGTGTGTCCCTGTGGGGTGAGTGCATGTGTCGCTATAGGGTGTGTGTGTGTCCCCATGGGGGTGTGTATGTGTGTGTCTCTTTGTGGTGTGTGTGTTTGTTCGGGTGCGTGGTGAGTATCCAATATTGGGGCTGCACCTTAGCGACTATACACTTGCTGCTACTCTTTGTGTGCTCTGTGTGTGTATACATGTCCCCGTGTGTGGTGAATATCTCATGTTGGGGCCCCACCTTAGTGACTATATGCTGGTATGTGCTGTTAGTCTTTGGCGCTATCATTAAGCCCCTCTCATTCACAACTGTCAACTGGTAACTGTCACTTTTTCCCCATTATGTAGATAGGGGCAAAATTGTTTGGTGAATTGGAATGCGCGGGGTTAAAATTTCGCCTCACAACATAGCCTATGACGGTCCCGGGGTCCAGACTTGTGACTGTGCAAAATTTTGTGGCTATAGCTGACAGCTGTCTATTTTCCTCCAACACTTTTTCATTCACTTTTTCCCCATTATGTAGATAGGGGCAAAATTGTTTGGTGAACTGGAACGCGCAGGGTTAAAATTTTGCCTCACAACATAGCCTATGACGCTCTCGGGGTCCAGACGTGTGACTGTGCAAAATTTTGTGGCTGTAATTGCGACGGTGTAAATGCCAATCCCGGATATACAGACATACATACATACACACACACATTCAGCTTTATATATTAGATGAGTGATGCCACTGTTAGATTTGAAAATTGATTCAGTCCATACTGTAAGAAATGTTTTCTCATAAGACCGTAAGAGTCGCTGAAAATTCAGGGGTAGATCTTTAATAGCTCCATGGTGTGTACGTTTTTTCGAAAAAGAGAGTAAGAGCAATATGAAAGGACAGCGATCTCAGCTGTACAGTAAAGAGAATCCACTTCTTTAAGGACTTGGGTTTTAGAAGGGATCAAAATGGAATTCCACCAAGCAGGAATAAGTAGTCTGCTTGCTTCTAATATGTTATTAGCTAGCCAAGAAGATGAAGCTTCCTTGGGCCATGTCGGAAGATTGAGGAGTGCATTTTGTGGCGTCAAGAGTTAATTCTCAAATTAAGACCTCTGAGATAATTTTAGAGACAATTTCCCAGTATGGTTGTATTATAGATCAGAACCACCAGATATGTAGGTATGACCTCGTCTCAATATTACATCTCCAACATTGTCCAGGTGTGGAAGTGCGCCATTTGTGTAGCTGCATTGGAGTACAATACCAGCAAGATATCACCTTATAGGAGTTCTCCTGAATCTTTACAATCAATCTGTGCCTGCGTGAAATAGCACAAGGAGGGCAGGCGCAGAGCAAGGATGGCTGACAGTATCAAGGAGGTGGCGAGGAGAGGGAGGAGGGAGGACCACAGACGCAGGGGGTGGGAATAGCCCCCGAGAAGGGAGCTGACTCCTGATGCTGGTAATGCCCTCCGGACTTTTTACTATACGTTTTCAGAGGGCTGTATTTAGGGGTACAAACATCACACACACATCGGGGACCCCTTGCCTGAATGCAGCATACATGCTGCATTCAGTGCTGCTATTAGATTGAATTCCAGGAGGGGGGTGACAGGTCCTCTAAGTAAATCTTTCAAGCGTTGCCTACATTCAGTTATTTGGGTCAATAGATCAGGAATAAGCGACCTTTGATGTTGAATCTCTAGACTGGCACTGTTACCCCTCTAATTGGACCGTCTGAAGCTGGAACGCTCTTCTCAGCCTGGCGTCTCAGCCCGGGGTTCTGCAGCCTCTCAGTACTATAGGATAAGCTGCAGGCGCAGATTGGGATCGCTTGTTCCCAGCTGTTGTAAGGCCATTGGTAAAGTAAAGTCCACAGGCTCCTCAGAACTTGCATTGCTGACACCTCTAGAAGATATTTTGGTGCAAGAACTGGCAATGCTTGGCCTCGCTGAGGTGGACTCTCTCTTTCTCCAGGTGCTTCTGCAATTTGCTCCAACTCGTGCTCCACTAAGGTGTGCATCAGCATCTCTTTGGATTTGTTGACTATCTCTACTCCTCTCTGCTTGCAGAGGTTGATCAGAGCCTCCTTACTCTGCCTCTTGTATCGAGCTGCCATATCAATGTATAGCCTTTGCAAAATAAAAAAAAAATAGAAATGAAAACTGGGGAAGGGAAACTATTGCAAGTATGTCTAAGGCTGGCTTCACACTGCAGTTTTTTCACTGATCAGTGTCCATCCAGTTTGTGTTCCAAAACCCAGAGAGGAACCAGGAGAGGAACTTGCACAGAAAAAGTATAATTGAAAGATAGGCACCTGTTCTGAGTTTTGGAGACACTCCTGGGTTTGGCACACAAACTGGATGGATACTGATCAGTGAAAAAACTGCAGTGGGAAGACAGCCTAAGCACTGAGTCAAACCTTGTAGAACTGGTGTGCTCCTTGCAAGGACACCAATTCTTTTGTACAGGCAATAATTTCTTAAACGATGCACTAATTGCTCTAATAGAAATAAATTCTATCCCACCACTGCAACCAATTTGTCACATACCCGCTTCTCAGCACGTGAAATGGGGGTGCGCCTGCAAGGGTTAATCTATCTCCTCTTACTCAATCTCTGTCCTATGCTGAAAGAGAGCATAAATCACATCCCGACACAGACCGTGCACCCACGCACGCTGCCACCACTCACCGGATTTGGGGGTGATAAATCCCCCTAGACTAAAGGGCACGTCACACACACATATCTGTGCAGACATTGTTCGCAGATCTCTGGTTGCAGTGAAATCATGGACAACTTGTTACATTTGTACACGGCAATGAAATGGAACAATGTGTCCATGATTTCACTGCAACCAGAGATCTGCGAACAATGTCTGCACAAATATTTGTGTGTGTGTGACGTGCCCTTAAGACTATCAAACAATCAACAGGATCACACACTATCTAGGGCTATGGGTTCTTTAGAAATTACAAGGTTCAAACTTATAAGTTTAATTTTTGATAAGAAAGGTACACTGCTTACAGTAAAAATATATAAAAATAGAAATAAAAGTGACATACAAATATGAAAAACAGTTCTAAAATAAAAGGGAGAAACTTACAGAAATATCTAAACTTTGCAGTCCAATGTTATTCTGCTTTTCCTGAGGGTGGTTGAATTTATGGATCACAGTCAGCTCAGCTGCCCTCAACGTGTGAACAAAGAACTCTTGGCTTGCGTGAGTTCTTATAGGGTTTGGTGTGAGGTTGAGTTTTTAGCACAGCCTTGGATCTTAATATTCTAATTATGACACTATGATTGGAGCCCTCACTAATTTAGCCATGCATACATTAATTTTTAAAATGCTCTTTTGCCTTAACTAGTGATGAGCGAGTATGCTCTGCGCTGCTCGGTACTCGCACGAGTATCACTGTACTCGGGCTACTCGGCGAGCACCGAGTAATCTCGTGATACTCGTGCTGTGCTCGTGGTCCTCATCCCTGCATGTTGGCGCTCTTTTGAGAGCCAGCCCACATGCAGGGATTGGCTGGCAGACCACTGCAATGCCACAGCCCTGTTAGTTGTGGCATTGCAGTGATTGGCCGGCCTGCATAGCGTGAACAAGGCTTTATAAGACCAGGCCGCGCTGTGCTCTGCACACAGGCATCCAGACAGTGAGTGTAGGGAGAGTGTCTGCTGCTGCTTAGGGATAGATTTGCGGCCCTCATAGGTAGATCCGGAGCAGGGCTGCAAACTGCTGCTAACCACAACAGTCCTTCTCAGGACTAATCTAGGAGGATATAGGCAGGGTGATACAGATCTGGATCCAAGCTTTTCTGTGACCATAACAGTCACCAGACTGTTGTATTTACTAGCTTGATACAGGTTAGGGACTAAAATCCTTTTCTCCTGTGACCATAACAGTCACCAGACTGTTGTACTTACTACCTTGATACAGGTTAGGGACTAAAATCCTACTCTCCTGTGACCATTACAGTCACCAGACTGGTGTACTTACTACCTTGATACAGGTTAGGGACTAAAATCCTACTCTCCTGTGACCATTACAGTCACCAGACTGGTGTACTTACTACCTTGATACAGGTTAGGGACTAAAATCCTACTCTCCTGTGACCATTACAGTCACCAGACTGTTGTACTTACTACCTTAATACAGGTTAGGGACTAAAATCCTAATCTCCTGTGATCTGAACAGTCAATTCCTATATAAACAACCCTGGAGTCAGGCCAGAATCATAATCACAAGTGCTCTTTATTAAAAGTCAATACAATAAATGCAGCAATTAAAAGTAATGCCTCAGGCAGCACACATGACAGGAGACCACATGAAAACCAGGATGCAAGTATGGTAATAAACAAAGAAATCCTATGTCTGGCACCACACATTAGTGCTCAGTTTCCATATACACACCATACAGCCAAGTAGTAACTGCACCAAAATATCCTTCATGGGTCTAAAATTTTACCTGTCCGTGGCCACCGACCCCCTAACGCGTTTCGCTTGGGCTTCTTCCGAGGGGGGTGACCATGGAGCGAATGTGAAGGGCTTTTATAACGGGGACCGGAGTCGCGGCGTCTATCATCACTTCCGGTTGTTAATCCGGAAGTGACGGACCCGCTACGTCACCTGCGTGGCTCACCCGGTTACTAAGCGACAGATCGCGCTTTGCGATCTAAGTATAGCACGAGAAGTCGCTTCCGCCTTTACGTCAATGTGCCCGATCACATGACGTCAAGTCATGTGATCAGTCTAAGGCACATGATCGGAAGGCTCCGGGGAACAGCGCCTCTATATGATACACAATGGATATAGTGCCATGGTAACTGACAGTACCATGACCACCAATATTAGGTGAACGGTGCAACATAGTCAGCACCACATCTTAATGTCACCATACATTCCAAGAGTGTATATATACGAGTGTGGAGGGGTATATACTAAAAAATCTTGAGAGGGGACAACTACATACAGTAGTTTTGGACTAATGTAACATTCCTATTTATAAGGTGCAACGTGCACATGAAAAACAAACACCCATTCATACTGCACCGGCCGGTGACAAACACCCAACCCATTCATACCAAATATGATAAAAGAAAATAGTACAATAAGTAATTAAATATTTAAGGGGACACAAGGTTTGTCCCAAAGTGCTGTATAACAATAACAGGATAGAAAAATATCCGTGGACAAAAGTGCATAAGTGCATATGAGATATAATCTTCATCCACAATATGTAGACCCCTTGTAGGTATAGCTCCTCCATTTAACTCCAGTCCTTCAACCTAAAAATAAAAAATTAATTAATTAATTAAAAATTCAAACAGCCAAATAGTATAAAATCAATTTATTAAAACTCACATTCCATCTACAAGAAGGGGGCAAAGCTAAGTACATCATTAAGGCCATGGGGACGAACACTCCCCACTCTATCTATCCACCTAGCTTCCATCTGTGCCAAGATTTTCTTCAAGTCGCCCCCACGTATATTCATATGGACACGGTCAATCCCAAATGCCTTCAACAGGTTAGCATTGCAATCATGGGCAATTTTGAAGTGTCTGGCTATTGGTTTCAGAATTGTTAGGTCATCTTCCGTTTCCGCTTTAATAATATCCAGCACGTGCTCTCTAATCCTCACTTTGAGTTGCCTAGATGTCAGGCCTATATACACCAATTTACAAGGGCACGTTGCATAATATACCACCCCTGTGGAGTTACAGTTGATGGTTTGGGTGATCATAAATTTCTTTGAACCATCACACGAATAGAATTCCGTGGCACGTACAAGATTGGGGCACGTAACACATTTCCCACACGGGGAAAAGCCCCACCTGGGACCCTTTGCACCGAAAAGACCCTCCTTCTTGGGGCCTTCATGTAGGCTATGTACCAGCATATCTCTGAGGTTAGGCGATCTCCTATATGTCACTGCTGGATGTCCACTCGCATGCTCTTTTAGCCCTAAATCCGATGTTAGTAATGGCCAAAATTGCTTCAAAGCCCCCTCCATCTTCTTCCATTGGTTATTAAACCCAGTGATCAACCTCACCTGATTATCTGTGCACCTCCTATTTTTTGATTGTAGAAGGGAACTTCTCTTTGTCTGGACTGCCCTCCGGTACCCCCTTTGGACCATCCTGCTGGAATAGCCACGTTCCAAGAATCTGTCTTTCATCTCCATTGCCTGTAGGTTAAACAGATGATCATCGGAGCAAATTCTCCTGGCACGGAGGAACTGACCCACGGGAATCCCCTTAATCAAATGTGATGGATGGGCTGAGGTGGCATGCAACAACGAATTTCCCGCCGTACTCTTCCTGAATAGGTCAGTTATCAATTGACCATTCTCACCTTTTTTCACTTTGACATCCAAGAAGTCAACTCCTGTTTTGCTGTATGACATAGACAGCCTGATGTTACGTGTGTTGTTGTTCATTTCTTTCTGGAATTCTAGCAGATCTTGTTCCTGACCCTGCCATATGACAAAAATATCATCGATAAATCTTGTCCACAGCACCACTCTGTCACACAGTGCAGTGGGATTGGTCACAAAAATCTCTCTTTCCCATGCCCCATGAACAGGTTAGCATATGAGGGGGCAAAGGCCGCCCCCATAGCTGTTCCCTGTTTCTGGAGGTAGTATTTACCTCGGAAAACGAAGAAATTATGTGACAGGGCATATTCCAAAAGGCTTACCAGGAAGGATATCAGGGAAGAGTCCAAATCGGACATAGACAGATATAATTCTGTGGCCTCTATTCCATCTACATAGAGGCCACAGAATTATATCTGTCTATGTCCGATTTGGACTCTTCCCTGATATCCTTCCTGGTAAGCCTTTTGGAATATGCCCTGTCACATAATTTCTTTGTTTTCCGAGGTAAATACTACCTCCAGAAACAGGGAACAGCTATGGGGGTGCCTTTGCCCCCTCATATGCTAACCTGTTCATGGGGGCATGGGAAAGAGAGATTTTTGTGACCAATCCCACTGCACTGTGTGACAGAGTGGTGCTGTGGACAAGATTTATCGATGATATTTTTGTCATATGGCAGGGTCAGGAACAAGATCTGCTAGAATTCCAGAAAGAAATGAACAACAACACACGTAACATCAGGCTGTCTATGTCATACAGCAGAACAGGAGTTGACTTCTTGGATGTCAAAGTGAAAAAAGGTGAGAATGGTCAATTGATAACTGACCTATTCAGGAAGAGTACGGCGGGCAATTCGTTGTTGCATGCCACCTCAGCCCATCCATCACATTTGATTAAGGGGATTCCCGTGGGTCAGTTCCTCCGTGCCAGGAGAATTTGCTCCGATGATCATCTGTTTAACCTACAGGCAATGGAGATGAAAGACAGATTCTTGGAACGTGGCTATTCCAGCAGGATGGTCCAAAGGGGGTACCGGAGGGCAGTCCAGACAAAGAGAAGTTCCCTTCTACAATCAAAAAATAGGAGGTGCACAGATAATCAGGTGAGGTTGATCACTGGGTTTAATAACCAATGGAAGAAGATGGAGGGGGCTTTGAAGCAATTTTGGCCATTACTAACATCGGATTTAGGGCTAAAAGAGCATGTGAGTGGACATCCAGCAGTGACATATAGGAGATCGCCTAACCTCAGAGATATGCTGGTACATAGCCTACATGAAGGCCCCAAGAAGGAGGGTCTTTTAGGTGCAAAGGGTCCCAGGTGGGGCTTTTCCCCGTGTGGGAAATGTGTTACGTGCCCCAATCTTGTACGTGCCACGGAATTCTATTCGTGTGATGGTTCAAAGAAATTTATGATCACCCAAACCATCAACTGTAACTCCACAGGGGTGGTATATTATGCAACGTGCCCTTGTAAATTGGTGTATATAGGCCTGACATCTAGGCAACTCAAAGTGAGGATTAGAGAGCACGTGCTGGATATTATTAAAGCGGAAACGGAAGATGACCTAACAATTCTGAAACCAATAGCCAGACACTTCAAAATTGCCCATGATTGCAATGCCAACCTGTTGAAGGCATTTGGGATTGACCGTGTCCATATGAATATACGTGGAGGCGACTTGAAGAAAATCTTGGCACAGATGGAAGCTAGGTGGATAGATAGAGTGGGGAGTGTTCGTCCCCATGGCCTTAATGATGTACTTAGCTTTGCCCCCTTCTTGTAGATGGAATGTGAGTTTTAATAAATTGATTTTATACTATTTGGCTGTTTGAATTTTTAATTAATTAATTAATTTTTTATTTTTAGGTTGAAGGACTGGAGTTAAATGGAGGAGCTATACCTACAAGGGGTCTACATATTGTGGATGAAGATTATATCTCATATGCACTTATGCACTTTTGTCCACGGATATTTTTCTATCCTGTTATTGTTATACAGCACTTTGGGACAAACCTTGTGTCCCCTTAAATATTTAATTACTTATTGTACTATTTTCTTTTATCATATTTGGTATGAATGGGTTGGGTGTTTGTCACCGGCCGGTGCAGTATGAATGGGTGTTTGTTTTTCATGTGCACGTTGCACCTTATAAATAGGAATGTTACATTAGTCCAAAACTACTGTATGTAGTTGTCCCCTCTCAAGATTTTTTAGTATATACCCCTCCACACTCGTATATATACACTCTTGGAATGTATGGTGACATTAAGATGTGGTGCTGACTATGTTGCACCGTTCACCTAATATTGGTGGTCATGGTACTGTCAGTTACCATGGCACTATATCCATTGTGTATCATATAGAGGCGCTGTTCCCCGGAGCCTTCCGATCATGTGCCTTAGACTGATCACATGACTTGACGTCATGTGATCGGGCACATTGACGTAAAGGCGGAAGCGACTTCTCGTGCTATACTTAGATCGCAAAGCGCGATCTGTCGCTTAGTAACCGGGTGAGCCACGCAGGTGACGTAGCAAGTCCGTCACTTCCGGATTAACAACCGGAAGTGATGATAGACGCCGCGACTCCGGTCCCCGTTATAAAAGCCCTTCACATTCGCTCCATGGTCACCCCCCTCGGAAGAAGCCCAAGCGAAACGCGTTAGGGGGTCGGTGGCCACGGACAGGTAAAATTTTAGACCCATGAAGGATATTTTGGTGCAGTTACTACTTGGCTGTATGGTGTGTATATGGAAACTGAGCACTAATGTGTGGTGCCAGACATAGGATTTCTTTGTTTATTACCATACTTGCATCCTGGTTTTCATGTGGTCTCCTGTCATGTGTGCTGCCTGAGGCATTACTTTTAATTGCTGCATTTATTGTATTGACTTTTAATAAAGAGCACTTGTGATTATGATTCTGGCCTGACTCCAGGGTTGTTTATATAGGAATTGGTTGTGATTGGAGGGCCGTTTACCTTGCAAAAAGGGTTTTTCTGAGACCATTACAGTCACCAGACTGTTGTACTTACTACCTTGATACAGGTTAGGGACTAAAATCCTACTCTCCTGTGACCATTACAGTCACCAGACTGTTGTACTTACTACCTTGATACAGGTTAGTGACTAAAATCCTACTCTCCTGTGACCATTACAGTCACCAGACTGGTGTACTTACTACCTTGATACAGGTTAGGGACTAAAATCCTTCTCTCCTGTGACCATTACAGTCACCAGACTGTTGTACTTACTACCTTGATACAGGTTAGGGACTAAAATCCTTCTCTCCTGTGACCATTACAGTCACCAGACTGTTGTACTTACTACCTTGATACAGGTTAGGGACTAAAATCCTACTCTCCTGCGACCATTACAGTCACCAGACTGTTGTACTTACTACTTTGATACAGGTTAGGGACTAAAATCCTACTCTCCTGTGACCTGAACAGTCATCAGACTGTTGTCGCTGTATACAGGCAAAATGCGCAAGGGCGTTGGCAAGGGCGTTGGCAAGGAACAAGAAAGTGGACGTGATGGTGGAGGAGGCAGAGGCCGAGTTTGTGTGCAAGCACTAATTTTGCAACAACAAAGTGGCACATCTATTCGCTCGCACATCCTGTCCCAAATTCTTGGGGCCCACAGCAGTACACCGCTCTTGAACCAAGACCAGTGTCAACAGGTTGTTACTTGGATAGCGGATAATGCTTCAAGTCAGATGGGCACCTCCACAAACACCCTGTCTTTCACACGGTCAAGTGTCAGTAGCCGTGATACTGCACCGCACATTTCCCAACCTGATCCTCCTTCCTACCACCAGGCCGAGTACACGTCCACGGACATTACTGATCCCACACTAGGACACTCGGAAGAGCTGTTCACGTATCCATTCGCAGAATCTGGCCTCTCGCCAGCTCCTGTTGAAGTAGGTGATGAGGAGATGGTATGTACAGATGCCCAAATATTTGAGCAGCCACTTTCTCACGAACGGAACGTTGGCAACGTGTCTCAACAAGGGGTGGACGATGATGAGACACAATTGCCAGGAAGTCAGGAGGAGGATCAGGGTGCGGACGAGGAAGACGACGTGGTGGATGATCCAGTAGCTGACCCAACATGGCAGGAGGATATGCAGAGCGAGGCCAGGAGTGCACAGGGGGAGGGAGGCGTAGCATCCCAACAGGCAGTACGAAGCAGGGTCGTGTCTGCAGGCAGAAGGCAGGCAACCGTTCCCCGGAACAACAACACGACTCAAGGTGCCTGTGCAAATGTTAGGTGTTCCCGAGTCTGGGAGTTTTTTAAGTTGGCTCCAGATGACTCTAAAAAGGCCATTTGCAACACCTGCCATGCCAGTATCAGCAGGGGTACGAAAACTAGCAGCCTGACCACCACCAGCATGATCAGGCACATGTCAGCCAAGCACCCGACTGTGGGAAGTACAACAGAGTCGAGGAGCGGTGCTTGCTGATGTCACTGCTACGTCTTCGCATGTTGTGCGTGCGAGCCAATCCCCTGTCCATGCTGGCCGCGAACAAGCCTCCGGCCCTGCACCTGAAGTTGCCCACGCACAAATAACACCACCATCAAGCACGTCCTTCTCCCAGCGCAGCGTTCAATTATCCTTTCAGCAAACATTTGAACGCAGGCGCAAATATGCTGCCAACGCCCCACATGCCACAGTCCTGAATTCTCACATTTCACGACTCATAGCGCTAGAAATGTTGCCTTTCCGGTTGGTAGAGACGGAAGCATTCCGCGACCTGATGGCGGCTGCTGTCCCACGTTGCTCGGTCCCCAGCCGCAACTATTTCTCCAGATGTGCCGTCCCCGCATTGCATAACCACGTGTCCAACAGCATCACACGTGCCCTGAACAACGCTGTTTCAGCCAAAGTCCACCTAACCACAGACACGTGGACAAGTGCTTGTGGGCAAAACCGCTACATCTCCTTGACGGCACACTGGGTTAATATTGTGGCGGCTGGGACCCAGTCTGAGCAAGGGACGGAGCACGTCCTTCCCACACCAAGGATAGCAGGCCCTACCTCTGTCAGGGTTTCACCGACACTCTACAGCTCCGGAATGTCATGCTCCTCAGCCTCCTCCTCCTGTGCATCCTCATCCACTGTACCCTCCACACCAGTCCCAAGCTGCGAAGCGGCAACAGGCTGTGCTGAAGCTAGTCTGCATAGGTGACAAACCCCACAATGCAGAAGAGTTGTGGACAGCTCTGAAACAGCAGGCAGATCACTGGCTCACATCTCTAAACCTAAAGCCAGGAAAGGTCGTGGGTGACAATGGCCGGAACCTGGCGAGGCCAGCTGACGCATGTTCCATGCGTGGCCCATGTGCTCAACCTGGTGGTTCAGAGGTTTCTAAAGTCATACCCAGAGCTGTCTGAACTGCTGGTAAAAGTTCGCCGTCTGTCTGCACATTTTCGCAAGTCACCTGCTGCTTCAGCCGGCCTTGCCGGCTTTCAGCGCCGTTTGCGTCTTCCGGCCCACAGACTGGTGTGTGATGTCCCCACACGTTGGAATTCAACTCTGCACATGTTGGTCAGGATATGTGAGCAGAAGAGGGCAGTTGTGGACTACCTGCATCACCTAAGCCGTCGGGAAATGGGTCAAACTCCACACAACACCTGAGGAGTGGAGATGGATGTCCGACCTATGTACCGTCCTCCAAAACTTTGAGGACTCCACCAAGATGGTGAGCGGCGATGACGCCATTATTAGCGTCACCATACCACTACTCTGCCTTCTAAAACGGTCTCTGCTGAAAAACAAAGAGGATGCATTGCAGGCCGAGCGCGATGACTTGGAGCAAGAAACAGTAGTGGGTGTGGGTGATAACACACAGCCCAGCCTCATCTCATCACAACGTGCAGTGGAGGACTATGACGAGGAGGAGGAGGATGAAGACATGGAGCAACTCTGTGGCCAAATTGAGGATATGACATGCACACCAGTCATACCCTCGATTCAGCGTGGCTGGCCAGAGGACAGGGGAGATGATGAGGAGGAGAACATGTTCAGTCATCCTGTTGGTCTGGATACTGAAGTGATGGCTGTTAAGAGTCTGGCGCACATGGCTGACTTTATGGTAAGCTGCCTGGCTCGTGACCCTCGCGTTCAGAACATCTTGGCCGACAATCAGTACTGGTTGGCAACACTGTTAGACCCACGCTACAAGGAGAACTTTATGTCTCTCATTCCTGAGGCGGAGAGGTCAGCCAAAATGCAGCAGTTCCAGAAGGCCATAGTCACGGAAGTAGGCAAATCATTCCCCTCACAAAACGCTAGCGGCATAGGTCAGGAATCGGTGGACAACCAAGGCGTACGGCTGAGAGGGGCACAAGTCCAATCCGCCAGAGGTAGGGGAACAGTCTTTACGATGTGGGACAGTTTTCTCAGCCCCTCACGTACCACAGCCCCTGAGGTGCGGGGTAGTGCCACAAGAAATGCTAAGTTTGGCCAGATGCTGAAGGAGTACCTTGCAGATCGAACAACTGTACTGTGAGATTCCTCTGTGCCTTACAATTATTGGGTCTCCAAGCTGGACACGTGGCATGAATTGGCTCTCTACGCCTTGGAAGTCCTGGCCTGCCCTGCCGCTAGCGTTTTGTCAGAGCGTGTTTTCAGTGCCGCAGGTGGAATCATTACTGATAAACGCACCCGCCTGTCAACTGAAAATGCTGACAGGCTGACTCTGATCAAGATGAACAAGGGTTGGATTGGGCCAGACTTCACCACACCACCAACAAATGACAACTGAATTTAAATTTTGTTCTGGGAATTTGCCATGTACCTCCACTCACCCATGGGTACACACTTCTGGACTTTGGCTAATCGCTGGACTGCTCCTCCTTCTCCTCATGTGCCACCATGATGCCCGTTACAATAGGGCCACAACCTAACCATAGAGAATGTGGCAAAAAGATAAAATGCTACACTCCATTTATCCCCCCCCCCTTTTTTCCTTGGGTTGTTTTCTTCTTCCTTGGGTGTTATACTAACCGTGATACTTTCTTTTTAATATTGTATCTCTCTCCCCATCGGGCAGTATAACTTTAGGACACATTTATTTTACCCATTTGAGTTTTTTCTTCCTCACCCCTCTCCCCATTGGGCGTTATAAATATATAAAAATGTTATAGTACCCGTGATACTTTCTGTTTAATATTGTATCTCTCTCCCCATCGGGCAGTATAACTTTAGGACACATTTATTTTATCCATTTGAGTTTTTTCTTCCTCACCTCTCTCCCCATTGGGCATTATAAATATATAAAAATGTTATAGTAACTGTGATACTCTCTTTTTAATATTAGGGTCTGTATCTCTCTCCCCATCGGGCAGTATAACTTTAGGACACATTTATTTACTCTATTTGAGGTTTTTTTTTTTTTTTTCCCTCACCCCTCTCCCCATTGGGCATTATAAAATGTTATGGTAACAGTGATATTTTCTTTTTGATACTGTATCTCTCTCCCCATCGGGTAGTATAACTTTAGGACACATTTATTTCATCTATTTGAGTTTTTTCTTCCTCACCCCTCTCCCCATTGGGCATTGCAAATATAAAAATGAGATATATGTATCTCCCTTATCGCAAGAACTTAAATATTAGAAGTTTTTATAGTTTATATTTTTATGATAAGTTGTTTGTATTGAATATTCAGGATCATGTATGTATTTATATATAGAAGTCCTTTTTTATCATTTTTTATGTATAATTTTGTTTTTGGATCATCCACTTTGGTCAGTAACTAATAGTCTTAGTGATCATATACTAAGTATTTTGGGCAGATATAGTGATTCAGTGCATAAAATATGGACTTTTATCCACATGTGATATTTTTAATAGTTCTAGTTTGACGCTCATAGGGTTAATTATTACTACCACCCTAATTGATCAAGAATTGTTTGACCAATCTGAGTGAGCCAAACCCTTTATATATGTTGTATTGTGCTAGCACCCTCATTCCACCTGATGAAGACGGTAACGTCGAAACGCGTAGCGGAGTTTGAGGGACCGTGTTTTTAATAAAGGTCTGTTCATCACAACAATTTTCCCCTTGCCCTCCTTCCTTAGCGCTATCAGAACCGCAACTATTTTCTCCTGTGCACTTCTCTCCCTTCTGAGGGACCGTGCGGTTCAGCAGCTTTGGAAGAGAGGCATCGTTTATTAAAGAACCTGTTTATCCAAGTCTGGAGGACTACTAGGACCTATCTGACGTCACCGCCTTGGATCACGTGACCGGTGGAAGTGACGCTGCTCTCTCCCTGGCACGAACATTTTCTCGGGGACGCCCTGTTTGGTATTGCTCCACAGGAGGCTATCACTGGAGTTGTACCCAGCCAGTACAACTCCACAAGGTGAGTGGAAACCCCGCTTTCCCTGCAATACGGTTTACCCTGAGGTGCTTCACATTTGCGCTCCTTCTCTTTTCTCTTACATTATACGTTACAATAGTTAGGCTGTTGTTTCAGGTATACCCGCAGTGGTAAATTTTTTCGCCCATTCTTTTAGAATGGGCATTACAATGACAGGAGACCCGCTCCTTTTCAATGGGAAAAATGTTTTGAGGCCCTCATGCACGTCTCTATCCAGTGACAATGTGGAGCCTGCCAATTTTTGGCTGCCCTGCCAAAGGGCTATACTACAATACACCCACTTGAGGTTTACAGGCCCTACTGCATGTCTGTATGCATGGGTCATTGTTGAACATCCCAATTTTTGGCTGCCCTGCCAAAGGGTTATACTACAATACACCCACTTCAGGTTTACAGGCCCTCCTGCACGTCTCTATCCAGGGACAATATGGAGCCTCCCAATTTTTGGCTGCCCTGCCAAAGGGCTATACTACAATACACCCACTTCAGGTTCACAGGTCCTCCCTGCACATCTCTATCCAGGGACAATGTGGAGCCATCCAAATTTTGGCTGCCCTGGCCAAAGGGCTATACTACAATACACCCACTTCAGGTTTACAGGCCCTCCTGCACGTCTCTATCCAGGGACAATGTGGAGCCTCCCAATTTTTGGCTGCCCTGCCAAAGGGCTATACTACAATACACCCACTTGAGGTTTACAGGCCCTACTGCATGTCTGTATGCATGGGTCATTGTTGAACCTCTCAATTTTTGGCTGCCCTGCCAAAGGGCTATACTACAATACACCCACTTGAGGTTTACAGGCCCTACTGCATGTCTGTATGCATGGGTCATTGTTGAACCTCCCAATTTTTGGCTGCCCTGCCAAAGGGCTATACTACAATACACCCACTTCAGGTTTACAGGCCCTCCTGCACGTCTCTATCCAGGGACAATATGGAGCCTCCCAATTTTTGGCTGCCCTGCCAAAGGGCTATACTACAATACACCCACTTCAGGTTTACAGGCCCTCCTGCACGTCTCTATCCAGGGACAATGTGGAGCCTCCCAATTTTTGGCTGCCCTGCCAAAGGGCTATACTACAATACACCCACTTCAGGTTTACAGGCCCTCATGCATGTCTGTATGCATGGGTCATTGTTGAACCTCACAATTTTGGACTGCCCTGGTTAAGGAAAATACTACAATACACCCACTTCCTCAAAATGGGCACATTATGTCAGGACAGGGCTTCATGTACGTCTCTTCTCAGGGTCATCGGAGTGCCGCACAATGTTTTCACGTAAAATCTTTCATGTAATCACAAAAAGTAACATACACCAGCTGTATCTCACTATTGGGTATGTGCCCTTAACATTTCCACCCTAAATATTCATTTTGGTGTCATTTTGGAAGGATTTCTGGTGACTCCGTAAAATTGGCGTGAAACTCGGACAAGATTGTTCACAGCTGTGACTTTTGAGTGAGAAATGCTTCCAGGGGTCTTCCCAATGGTGTTGCCATGTCATTTGAGCACTCTTCTGAGACTTTTGTGACATTTTCAGGGTTTCTACATGCTGCCGGCAGTCATTTCATAAAAAATACTCGGGTCTCCCATAGGATAACATTGGGCTCGGTACTCGGGCCGAGTACACGAGTATCTCGGGATGCTCGGCCCGAGCTTCGAGCACCCGAGCATTTTATTACTCGCTCATCACTAGTCTTAACCCATTCTCTTTCCCACAGTAAATACAAGCAGTCAGGCTGTACTAGGACCAATTTGATGCAGTCTGTTTGAAGCTCACTAGAGGTGTGAAATGTTTTTATTGCGGTGTTGGCAGGATGGGCCCCCTGGGGAGACTAAAGACCATGTGAAGGAAAGCCAGCTTTGTGCTCAAGATAACATAGGTTGTGACCTTTGTCTAGTGATACAGAATTTAACCGTTAACTGCTGGGTGTCCATTTCCTCAGATACATATTTCTCTACACCTTGTAATTGCAATATAGTTGTATATACCACCATTGGGAAACCATGAGGCTACAGGTGAAGTGTTGTCAGGAGTTACGGCTCGGCTACAGACTTATCTAGTTAACTCTAATTTCTGGCGACTATAATCAAGCTATGATCTCAAATGCTTTACCAAAATTCTATCAATTTTGTACTACATGGGACATCAGTATATTGAACCTCCTCAATGCTAATGTAAAGAATGCCTATTCATCGTCTGCCCTGACACCCTTGGGGAAATCAGACCACTATCATATCCTATTGAAACCAGCGTACCAGCCTGTTAGTAAACAGCCTCTTACTATTAAAAAAACAAAACAGAAATTGGTCTCCAATGATGGACTTCAAGAAAATAGCTGAGGAGGCAGTGCATGCGCAGATAGCCATCTCAGAGAGCCAATCTGCACCGCCTCCGCTGCCATGTTCTTGAAGCTCATCGAAGGTAGAGGTGCAGATTGTCTTCAGGAACTCGGAAAAGGAATGGCGGCTGCTGTATGCCACCGCAAACCACCAAAACAGCTCCAGACCTGCAGCACTGTTCCACTGCTGACATCCACAGGCGACCCTGCCTGCTATAACTCTGATACACCACTGCCATCCCTGCAACCTCCTTCAGTAATCAATGGTGGAGGCTATGTTCTGGGATGGGGCCACGTAGCAGAGTGGGGGCTATGTATCAGGATGGGAGCCATACATACCAGGGTGGGGGCTATGTACCAGGATGAGGCCATGTAGCAGGGTGGGGGCTATGTACCAGGATGCGGGCCATACATCAGGGTGGGGTTATGTACCAGAATGAGTGATCATACATACTGATTGTAAGATGGACACTGGCATTATAAGACAGATCTCAATTTAACAGTAACATTTTTTTTTTTTGCTTTTCCATTTCTAAATTTGAGGTGCGGCTAATAATCTGGTGCATCTTATAAAGCTAAACAGAAATGTTTGTATACTCACTGAAAAATCCTTTTCTCTGAGCCATCATTGCGGAACACAGGACCATGGGTGTTATCCTGCTGCCATGAGAAGGCTGACAGTAAGTGGATACAAAAAGACTAGTTCCTTCTCTGCAGTATACACCCTCCGACTGGCACCAGCTGAACCAGTTCAATAACAAAGCAGTAGGAGAAAAAGAACGTCATAACACGATAAATACGTCAAACTCAAGAATATACTCAGCCCCAACTGAGCAAACAGGGTGGGTGCTGTGTCCCACAATTATGCCTCAGAGAAAAGGATTTTATGGTGAATATACAAAAATCCCTGTATCTCCACGCCTCATTGGGGACACAGGACCATGGGACTTCCTAAAGCAGTCCCTTGGTAGAGGGTTAACTGAATATAAACATACCCCATGAGTCATCTGCCTAAAGATGTGCGACTGCCACCTGCAAGGTCCGTCTACCCAGGCTTGCATTGGCAAAAGCCCTAGTGTGAATGCTGTAATGTTTCAAGAAAATGTGCAAGCTGGACCAGCTTGCAGCTTTACAGACTTGTGCTGCCAATGCCTGCTACTGAATGGCCCAGGAGGCACCTACTGACTAAGTGGAGTGTGCCTTTTTTCCGGCTGGGATAGGATTGCCTCTGATACGGTAGGACTCATGAGTAGCTGATTGAAACCACCTGGCTATCGTAGACTTTGAAGAAGCCATTCCTTTCCTGTATCCTCCAGGAAGTACAAATAAAATGTTTGTTCTGCGGAAGGACGCCGTACCAGAAATGTAGCATATAAAGGTCCTCACTAGGTCTAACGTATGCAGGGCTATCACAAAGTGATGTACCGATGCCTGGCAAAATGGGACAAGTAAAATTACCTCATTAAGGTGTAAAGGGGAGACCACCTTAGGCAAGAATGAGAGAAATGGGTGTAAAACCACCTAGTCTTGAAAAAAAAATTAGAAAGGGAGCACGCTAGGACAGGACAGCTAGCTCCAAGACTCGTCTAAAATGTTATATCCTGCGGCTTAGTAGTGATCCGACGTTGGACTAACACTGACAAAACAGAGATCTAATTCTTAAGGGAGCTCAACACTAAATCCGAGTCCAGATCAGACTGGACGAAAACCAGGATGGTTGAAATAGAGAAAATGAGAGGGGACCAGCCACTGTCCCTGCACCAGGCAAAAAAGTGTCTTGCAGTTGCAGTGTTAGATGAGAGCCGATGAAGGTTTTCATGGGAACTACTTCTGGTGAAAAAACCCGGCTTGGGTCAGCACTCAGGTTTTAATAGCCAACTGTTAAACCCAGGACCTCTTGAGTTATGTTAAATTGGCCCCTGCGAAAGAAGACTTAGCCGGTCTAGGCAGCGCCGGGGACATCGACAGTGTGCTGAAACAGCTCTGCATATCACACCCACCAAGACCAGTCTGGTGGTACAAGGATAACTGGAACTCGCCCCGCCTTGATCTTCCGGAGTACCCTTGGAAGAAGCAGAAGCGAAGAGAACAGATAGCGGAGCTGAAACTGGTTCCATAGGAGTACAAGGGGCTCTGAGTCTAGGGACAAGGCTATGAAGTCAGGGACCTTGGTGTTTTGTCTTGACGGCATTAAGGTCACATCCAGAGTCCCCCAGTGAAGGCAAATCTGCTAGAAGACTTTAGGATGGAGTGTGGCCACCTCCCCCGAGGCAAAACCGTGTAGACTAAGGAAGTCTGCCGCCAAGTTCTCCACGCCTAGGATGAGTACTGGTGAAATGACAGAGTGGTTTGACTTAGACCAGCTGGGAATGTGCTCCACTTCGCACATTGCTGCTCTGCTGCATGTGCCCCCCTGGTGATTAATATACACCACGTGGTTGCATTACACTGGTCAACAGCATTTTTGGTGCCAAAGATATTTCATTGAATTTAGGGTAACTTTGGGGTGCTGATTCTGAATATGTCATCAGTTTTGCCAGATTGGCTCAAGTTTTTGAGATTTTTCGTAAAATGTGTAAAAAAAAAGACGTTTTTTGCTACACGCGCATTAACTTTATTGATATTGTCATGAATACAATAAATTTAACAAAGTAAATGTTGATTTTAGTTTATTTTAACTAGTTTTAGAAAATAATCTTCAAAAATGAACAAGACATGAAAGATAGACATTTAATCGCTGGAAAAGCGCTTTTTATATGATTTCCTTCTATGTGAGCTATTGGGGCAGTCACGCTGTAGATTCCAGCAGTAATCAGCCATCATATGTCTGTCCCATCTGCCTTGGTACCTTTCCTCCATCACCATAATATCCTGATGAAATCTCTCCCCTTGTTCTTCGCTAAAATCTCCAAGGTTTTCTGGAAATCTGTCCAAGTGACTGTGAAGATAATGCAATTTAATGCTCATGTGTACACCCAGATTTCTAAATCTCAATAGCATGTTTTGTACCAGTTCTTCATAATTGTCTGCCTTTTGATTTCCCAAGAAGTTCTTCACTACCAACACAAAACTACACCATGCAGCAGCTTCAATGTCATTCATTTCCTTAGGAAAATTTGAATCTTTAATGAGTTTCCGAATTTGAGGACCATCAAAGATTCCTGCCTTCAGTTTTTCGCTACTAAGACCAGGTAAAGATCTGCAGATGTACATGAAGCAATTACCATCTTTGTCTAATACCTTGACGAACTGCTTCATTAATCCTAACTTTATGTGAAGTGGTGGTAGAATTATTTTTTCCCTGTCCACCAAAGGTTCGTTCACTATGTTTGATGCTCCTACTGTCAAGGTGTCCCTTGGAGGCCAATTCAGTTTCTCCCAGTGCTGATGTTTTGCTCTACTATCCCACATGCAGATGAAGCAAGGATACTTTGTGTATCCACTTTGCTGTCCAAGTAAAAAGTTGACCATTTTTAAATCAACACATATCAGCCACGAATGTTCATGGTAGCACAGTTTCTCCAAGACCATTTTGACATTTTGGTATTGTTCTGCAAGTTTAGTTGAGTGAGCTACTGGAAGAGATGCACACTGATTGCCATTGTTCAACAAAACACATTTCAAACTCCTTTTAGAACTATCTATGAAAAGCCTCCAGTCTACAGGACGATATACTTGTAAACCCATTTGCAGCATCAGGCCAGGAATATCCTTACAATATACAAGTAGGTCATCTTCACAGAAAAATGGAAGAAGTGCTTCTTCTCTGGTCCTGTAAGATGTAATTTTAGTTCCAGGCGTCAGACAATTTTTTTCACTTAGCCTTGAAACAAAGTTCGGATGCACTTTTTGAGAGGTTGAGGTCTCTTATTAGATCGTTGAGCTCTCCTTGGGTAAATTGCGTAGGTGGTCTGAAACTTCCTTCATATTCTAGTTCACTTCCAGAACTAATGCTTAGCTCCATACCCTGCATTTCATCATCATCATCAGGTGGGGGAAGGTCAGGTAACATGGTAAACACAGGTACAGGCACATCTTCACAATGAGGGACAGGCCTTCTTGCAGATTCCATGTTAGGATACTCCCATTTTCGTTTCTTATGCTTATTGAATCCTTGTACTTGCACTGCACAGAAATAACAGTCATCTTGATGATTTTTTTGCTCTCTCCACACCATTGGAACACCAAATTTGAAGCTTGTTCTTTGTCCTTTGCTCCATTTTCGTAATAATTCGATACATGCTTTGCACACTATGTGTGGTGCCCAAAACTTGTCTTGGTCCCCAAGCATAACCCCAAAATAGGCAAAATACACTTTTTTAACGAAGTCTGTTATGTTTCTTCTATGTTTTGTCAGTGTATATTCACCACAAATGTAACAGAATGAGCCTGGATCGTTAAGACAACTTCTTCTTGATGAGTTCATGCTTTTCACTGGAAAACAGACAACAACATAAAGTTAGTGCAAAAATCAAGCTATGAACAAACTTTTAGAACACTAACACAAAACTATATTGAGAACTGCTCAGTTCAAGTACTAATCCAAAGAAATTAATGAGATGATGCGTCGCATTTACCAACAAGTGCTATAAATAAGATACCAAAAATCTCAAAACTTGAGCCAATCTGGCAAAACTGATAGCATATTCAGAATCAGCACCCCAAAAATACCCCAAATTCATTAAAATATTTTGGGCACCAGAAAAAAAATTTTTTTTTGTTGACCTGTGTTATCGAGCTGTATTCGAATGACCCATGACAAGATGGTGGAACCTTCGCAGAGCTAGCAATATCGCTTGTATGCCCAAGATGTTGATTGGAAGACATAAGTCCCGAACGGATCAGCGCCCTTGAGCAGTGTGCCGGCAAAAGATGGCTCCACCAGGCGAGAAAGCTGGCGTCTATGGTGAGCACGAGCCAGTGAACTGGGAGAAAGGATTTCCTCTGGGACAGAGAAGACCGTAGTGTCCACCACCTGAACGCTCGCCTGACTCAGGGAGATAGACGGCAAAGTCGGTCGAGGGAGAAGGGGCACTTGTCCCAGGCTAACAAGAGAGCAAGCTGAAGGGTACAAAGGTGAAGCTGGGCAAAGGGATGGCTTCCATTACTGCCACCATTCTGCCTAGAACTCTTATCCCAAAGCAAATGCAGTGGGGAGATGGGCAACAAAGCGCTCAGGTTCCTTGGAAAAGGACCACAATCTTGTCTTGAGGGAGAGACACCAAGCCGAGGAAAGTGTACAGTATCATCCATGAAAAGGTGATATGTTGCTCCGGGACTGGAGAGGACTTGTTCAGGTTGATCAACTGGTCCATGCGAGAGAGCGCATTTGTGGAGAGTCGCACGATCTCTGCACAGGCTTGGAAGGAATGGCCTTTTGATTAATAGGTCGTCTAAGTACAGGAAGACGACCACTCCCTCAGTGCGCAAAATGGAAGGCCATGATAGCTGCCATGAACTTTGTGAACACTGCGCGCAGTGGCGAAGCCGAATGGGTCAGGCTTTCCAGGCTAGACTGGTCTTGTAGGAGACCTGTGAGCCCGTCCATGCGGTGATTGATTTGGGCCTTTAAACAGCATGCACGTTGAAGTACCTGGAAGAGTTCAGAAAAGGACGAAAGTTAACTTGTGGATGACTGGGCTTGTGATGGGGGAAAATTTACTTTATCCTCCCGCAGCGTCTGATATCAGCTTGTCTAGCTTTTCTCCAAACAATTGAGCTCTCTGGTAACGCAAGCTCGTCAAGGAGTTTTTGAATGCAGAGTTCACTCAATATTCCCTGAGCCATAACGCTCTGCAGACAGTGATAGCATTTGAAGCTGCTAATGTCGCGCAGTGGGCAGAGTCCAGGGAAACATTTAACAAATATTCCCCGGCCATGTATATGACCCGCTAAATACGCCGGCTTTGGGCGGTAAGTCACTGTCTTTTATGGTTTTGCGCAGGTATCTGCCCCAGAAAACATCGCTTTAGCTACCCATGCTGAAGAAAGGGAGGGAGAAAGTGACGAGTCTGAGGCTTGAAATACCAAACATTGGCAGTATTCTCTATCAGCCTATCGGCAGGTTCCTTGATCTAGGAGCCATCCGTCATGACAGGAGACACTGGCGGATCAACAGTTGAAAATCCAGTAAGCTCCTTACGGAGATCATACTAAAAATGGGTAGCGTGCTTCCATAGGTCTTTGACCTGTGAAATGCTAGACTGGATGCGCTCTGTATTTCTGGACCATGTCCTAGAACTCAGAATGAATAGAAGACACTTTGTGTCTTCCTTTTAAAGGATACCGCCAGTTCCGGGGTCGTGTTAGGGTCATTTTCCACTTTTAATGTCTCATTGATGGCCCTAATAAGGCTGTCTACCGTGGCCTGGGTATCAGGTAAGTTCAGGTCAAAGGATGTCTTTATGTTGGACTCAGAGTCTGAGTCACTGTTCGTCCCAGGTGAGGGGAGTCAGCAAAGTCTCGAGGTAGAGAAACATGGGAAAGGCTAGACAAAACGCTCACGTGTCCGCTTCCTAGGTCTTTCTGTAGACCTTGGCCTAGTACGGTCTCTGCTGGCTGAGGGGCCCTTATTTTAGAGGGTCCTCTGAGGCAGTCTTAAGTAGATCCTGATTGATCATGGTGAGGTCTTGCAGAGTCTGGACCAGGGTTTTAGATATTTTGGCTAGTGAGTCTACAGACTGTGACAGTGACAAATCCCACTCACGGGAGCTACGTGCACTAGGAACCAGCATCAGCGGAGGGCTCCTGGGCGCATTCAGGGCTACAGGTCAGGCAAGGTGGTGGTATGTCCGCGGGGCAGATTAGTCTGACAGGTGGCCCATTAGGTATATGACACTGAGTGTCTTGATAACTCTCTTGGATGGCTTTGAGTTTAGTATATTGTTTGACAAAATGGCAAATACACCAGAAAGGAAAACTGGTATATACTGAAGGGGATAAGCAAGATAAACTAAATATGCAGACTCAGTGTGCCCAAAGTGTTTCCCAAACCTGCTGGCTGCTGTAAGATGGCCCCCGAAGGAGTGAGAGGTAGCGTGTCCAGGCGGATTGGAGGTACTGCCGAGAGAATAGTGTGTGGAGCTTTGGCTGAATTAGGCCCATGCAGGGGCCTAAATTTCTTGGACTACCAGATGCTTAGCGTGGGGAGCCCTCCGCCGGGGAACAGGTGACTCACACAGCCTTTTACTGTTGATGTGTGTTCCAGCCGAAGCTACCATGAGTCCAAGGGGAAGCAGTGCTCCTTTGCAGTACTCTCAATGGCCAGAGAGAAGGAGGGAAGAGCCATCTGCCACTGTTCTAACACCCTGGCACCAATCCGCCATCACCATACGTGGCCGAAGAGGGAGAGAGTAGCAATTCGCCTCCCATTCATCGCTGATGTCCGGCTGGCGCGATGCTGTGGGGGCAAGCACAGACCATCACAAAAGTGGTGGCTGGGCATCCAAGGGGTTGACTCCCCGAGGATGATGCAGGCTGGGTGTCTGGCTATCATTGCAGGGACCTGGTTACAGAGGGGGGTACATGGGGACAACACCCCACATTCCCATCCGTTGTTGCCCTCAGGGGAACCAATGCCCTTCACCTGAGCCTTTCAAGATCCCAGCAATCTTGAGTATAGATGCAGAAGAGGATATGTGAAGGCGACACTCCATGTTCCCATCTGTTCTTGGTTTTGGGAGATCGGTGCCCTCAATGGAACTGTCGCCCCTCTGATAAACTTGTGGAAAGAATAAAAAGAGAGAAAAATCAACATGTTGCATCTATCCCAGACACCGAAGAATAATGTCCTGGTACGTAAGATAGATACAAAGCAGTGCGTAACATAGTGTTATAAGAAGAGAGCTGTCATGTCTTTTATAACATATCACTACAGTGCCAGGACAATGGAGGAGCAGTGTACAAGTAGCGCAACGCTTTTCAGCTATTCAAGGTTTCGAACACTATTCCCGATACTAAAAATTGGTTCTAATGTTCTCTATGGGCGCCTTTTTCCCTGTACGTAACTATCTGCTTATGATTGGGCAATGTCATACAGGAAAATTGCAAACACCCAAAAAAAAATTTGCAGCTGATTGAAGGGGAAACCGGGTATAAAATTTACAAGCAATGTCACCAATCTGATTGCGGGGCATTATGTTTTACTATCGCAGCTGCAGGCCTGACTATGGCCCCCAAGTTTGTCAAATGTATCAGCTACTCATTATTGTATGCCAAAGGCATGGCCTAAGGCTGCCTTCAGATTTGCAGATGCCTCCGCAGCGTTTTGCGGAGGCATCTGCAAGCATCTGCATGCAGACGGCAGCCCCTATGTTTATAATGGAGCGCACGGCGGTCTGCAGATGCTTGCAGACCGCCGTGCGCACCCATTCACTCCTATATGTGATCTGTGCGCAGGCGGATGCCTGCGTACAGATCACACACTCTCGTCCGCACCAGGGACGCGACATGTTGCAACTTAGTGCAACTTCAGATAAGCATATGAGAAATGGTCTGAGTTTTTACATCCCCTTTCACACAGTTACACAAAGAAATGGACATCAAAAACAGCAGTGTTGTACAGGTGTTGGAATCATTGTGCAGGTCATTAAATTATCACTTGTGTATTACTAAGAAATCCTGAAAACATGCACTGTTGGTGGCTTCTAAAGGACTGGAGGTGGGGAACACAAATACAATTTCTATCATAATAGAAATTTCTGATATAAATTGGTTTAGAATAGAAATGAGTCTGTACAAACTGGCTGTTCCTTGAGGGATGTTTTTTTTTTTAATGCACCCATAGTCTTGAATGGATGAGTATCATCCTAGACTTGGAACACAGTAATGCATGCAACTATGTTTTATCATAGATGGTTGAACAGAGAAAAAAAGTCTAAACAGTCATTTTGAATAGCATGGGTCAGTGTGTTGTGTGTGTGCTATCTGCTTTATGCGTCTGCATGAGCCCTTACACAGATAGGAAATAATGCTTTGGAATATGTAGAAAAAATATTAAAATGTGGGAGTCCTCAGTGACTGATATAATCTTGTCCGTTGGCCATTAAAAAGGTAACAAATAGCTAGCTTTCGAGACTAAGATCTCTTCATCAGGCTCATAACACAAATTCTGAAGACCCATATTTATACACAACAGAACAAATATGTCTTTTTAGATCATTAAAGAATCTTCAAATCCAGGACCAGACCACCAATGAAAGGACAATAGAACGATCACACTTCTTATCTCTTAATCCTGATATTTACTGGCCCAGTTGCTCTTCTCCCTCCTAGTACAGACCATTTTGATTCACATCCCTTGTGTTATTTACTCCATTATTCTTTGTTTTGTTGTTCAGCCCTAGAATGTGTGATGTCTGAAATATATAGTCACAAAGCCACAGAGGCTAAAAAGGCCAGTGTTAGGCATTCTAGGGGAATAAATGTGCCTTCACAATTTGTGTTATTAGAAGCCTGATGAAGAGACACAAGAGTCTCGGGAGCTATTTGTCACCATCTTTTCAGTTAGCCATGTTAATATTTTTTCTATCTACTGCCTAACATGATACAAACATATTTTACCTTGGAATATATAGCATTCCAGAGTATTATACAAGATCAAAGAATTGGAAATTGTGGACTCTAAGGGCCGCTTTACACATCGCAATATTGCAACGCAACATCGATAAAAAGTCACGTGGTACGGCCGTTGCAATTGATATCGTTCATGCGTTGCGTCGTGTAAATGGGCTATGCGACAGGAAAAAAAACTACCTACAATATTGCAAGATGAATGTGCAAGCCCTTCAACCGTACGATATTGTATATGCGATGCGGCATGATCGGGCTGTGTGACAGCGCAACGATTACGATTTGGAGCGCAACTTCCCCTATTCACTCCAATGTTAAATGGTCATTCCCTGGATTGCTCATACCCAGGGCAAAGAAGGGGCGTACACCATCGTAGTTGCCTGGTCTACCGATATCTCCCTGTGTGACATCTACTATGCGATCTTGGACAAGTGCCAAAAACGTGCGCGCTCCCGTGAAATTGCATGCAATATCGGAACGATATTGCGACGTGTAAAGCGGCCCTGAATGGTACAAAAATGAAAATTCACTTAAACATTTGAAGAGTTGCCTGAGGACGGTGCGAAGGTTGCACCGAAACGCGTTGGTTTATGGTGGAATAAAGGAGATGGAGGAAACAATGCTTTTGGAGTACAATTATTGAAGTAGCAGCGCGGACCGTTGAAACCATTTCTTTTTAACTTCAGTTTTTTCGCGGTTTTGGCGAGACGGTGGAGGTTCTGCAGCAGCTACTAAAACGCTCAAACTGGTTGTGGGTGACACAACCAGAAAAGGTGAGTGTACCCTTTTGTGACCTACAGAAAACCAAGTGTCCTTTTGCTAAGGCACCATCTGCGCCTCTTGTGTCTCCTTATTAATAACTTTTATTTTGACTGACATGGTAAATTTAGTCACTGTTCTATGAGGGAGAAACTGCACTATTTTTTGCCATTGGAAATAAACTAATAAGCAATTTACCAAGTTTTAGTACAGTTCCATTTACCGTATATACTCGTGTATAAGCCGAGTTTTTCAGCCCAAAATTTGGGCTGAAAAGTCTCCCCCTCGGCTTATACACGGGTCAATACGGTAGTCTCTGCGTGGTGGGGGCTGTGGAGGCTGAGGAGCGGGGGGAGGCTGCTGTATGAGCTGCCCCGTCACGTGGGGCCGCTCATTATATATGCACTGCTTCCCCCTGTCAATCAGCGGTAGGGGGAAGCAGTTCATATATGCCCCCCAAAAGCTGGCACTGTCCCCCCGCTGCTTATATATTACCATCCCGGTCTTCTGATCAGCGCTGCTCCTCGGTGCTGCTTCTTCATCCTCCCGTCCTCGCTGCATCCGGGATCTCCGGCCGTCGCAGGCATATGACGTCATTGCGCGACGGCCGGAGATCCTGGATTCAGCGAGGACGGGAGGATGAAGAAGCAGCACCGAGGAGCGGCGCTGATCAGAACACCGGGATGGTAAGAGAAGCAGCGGGGGGGGGGGGGGGGAGGGGGCGTAAGGGGGGCGAGTGCCAGCATTTTGGGGCTGCTGGGTACTCCCTGAGGGCTGTTGGTACCCCAGGGGCTGTTGGTACCCCCAGGGGGCTGTTGGTACCCCCAGGGGGCTGCTGGGTACCCCCAGGGGGCTGTTGGTACCCCCAGGGGGCTGCTGGGTACCCCCAGGGGGCCGCTGGGTACCCCCAGGGGAAACTGTATAACCCCTGGGGGCCGCTGTATAACCCCTGGGGGGTGCTGTATAATCCCTGGGGGGTGCTGTATAACCCCTGGGGATGCTGTATAACCCCTGGGGGCTGCTGTATATACTGCTGAGGCCTGTATACCACTGGGGCTGCTGTATATACCACTGGGGCTGCAGTATATACCACTGGGGCTGCTGTATATACCACTGGGGCTGCTGTATATACTGGTGGGGTCTGTATATACCACTGGGGAGGCTGCTGTATACCACTGGGGTTGCTGTATATACTACTGGAGCCTGTATATGCCACTGGGGAGGCTGCTGTATACTACCATTGGGGAGCCTGTATACCACACTGCTGGGGGCTGTACACCTGTGCTGGGGTCCACCCTCAGCTTATACACGAGTCAATAGGTTTTCCCAGGTTTTGGGGGCAAAAGTAGGGGGGTCGGCTTATACACGGGTCGGCTTATACACGAGTATATACGGTATTTGTTGTTAAATGAATTTTTTCAGCTTTTACATTGATGTGGGAAAAAATATCTATCTATATATAACATATACACCAAAAAAGAAAACTGCAGCACTCCTTTCTTGGTTTTCCATGCCTTTATTTGGCCTTCAGGACAAGATGGCAACGTTTCGGTTTCAGTGAACCTTCTTCCAGCACCTATGCATTGGGTTGCTGGGATTTTTTTATAAAACCTCATTTGTATTTCAATTCCAAATTTATCAAAAACTTTTTATAACAGTGATCAAAGTGTATATACATTAACATATCTAACACCTCCATTACAGTGCTTAAATACTTCATTGTATCTTATAAATATTTCTTTAATATTACCATTCTCTGTCTCATTATTTCTTTCCAACTCATAATTGCCACTAATTAGACATTCCCATATACAACCCCTTGCAAAAATTATGGAATCACCGGTCTCGGAGGACGTTCATTCAGTTACGATATTTAATGTTCTAGAAAAAAAGCAGATCACAGACATGGCACAAAACTAAAGTCATTTCAAATGGCAACTTTATGGCTTTAATAAACACTAAAAGAAATCAAGATAAAAAAATGTGGTAGTCAGTAAGGGTACCTTTTTTCAGACCAAGCAGAGGAAAAAAATTATAGAATCACTCAATTCTGAGGAAAACATTATGGAATCATCCTGTAAATTTTCATTCCCAAAACTAACACCAGCTTGAAATAAGATCTGCACGTTAGTTTCCATCTAAAAAGGAGTGCTCACACCTTGGAGAGCTGTTGCACTAAGTGGACTGACATGAAAGGGTAAAACGAGTATCTCATATATAATTGCCGAAGGCACGTTTTTGTCGGACCCCGGCATGCCGTGGCTTTGTCACTATGTGACGTCACCACGCCGTGCGAGGCATTGCCCGCGTAGCGGGCATTGCGACCGCCGCTGTCATCCCGCTACTCGGCATGAGGGGCCCATTGCCTCCACCCCCTGGGGGGCCCCGTGCTGACACCAGCCGCCCGCCGTCCGCCCGGAGAGGAGGGAGGACGGAACTTCCTGTCCGGCAGCTCTGCCCGCCCCTCCTCTCCTCCTACAGCACAAGCACGGGCCGCGGCGCGGTGAGTCTGCACTCCCCTCCAGCCTGCGCTCTTCCCTCCAGCCTCCGTTCTCCTCTCCAGCCTCCCTTATGCCCTCCAGCCTCTGCCATCCAGCCTCCGCTCTCCCCTCCAGCCTATCCCCTCCAGCCTATCCCCTCCAGCCTCCGCTCTGCCCTCCAGCCTCCGCTCTGCCCTCCAGCCTCCGCTCTGCCCTCCAGTCTCCGCTCTCCCCTCCAGCCTCCGCTCTCCCCTCCAGCCTCCGCTCTGCCCTCCAGCCTCCGCTCTGCCCTCCAGCCTCCGCTCTGCCCTCCAGCCTCTGCCCTCCAGCCTCCGCTCTGACCTCCAGCCTCCGCTCTGACCTCCAGCCTCCGCTCTGACCTCCAGCCTCCGCTCTGACCTCCAGCCTCTGACCTCCAGCCTCCGCTCTGACCTCCAGCCTCCGCTCTGACCTCCAGCCTCCGCTCTACCCTCCAGCCTCCGCTCTCCCCTCCAGCCTCCGCTCTCCCCTCCAGCCTCCGCTCTGCCCTCCAGCCTCTGACCTCCAGCCTCTGACCTCCAGCCTCTGACCTCCAGCCTCCGCTCTGCCTCCAGCCTCCGCTCTGCCCTCCAGCCTCCGCTCTGCCCTCCAGCCTCCGCTCTACCCTCCAGCCTCCGCTCTCCCTCCAGCCTCCGCTCTCCCTCCAGCCTCTGCCCTCCAGCCTCCGCTCTGCCCTCCAGCCTCCGCTCTGCCCTCCAGCCTCCGCTCTGCCCTCCAGCCTCCGCTCTGCCCTCCAGCCTCTGCCCTCCAGCCTCCCTCTGCCCTCCAGCCTCCGCTCTGACCTCCAGCCTCCGCTCTGCACCTCCAGCCTCCGCTCTCCCCTCCAGCCTCCGCTCTCCCCTCCAGCCTCCGCTCTCCCCTCCAGCCTCCGCTCTCCCTCCAGCCTCCGCTCTGCCCTCCAGCCTCCGCTCTGCCCTCCAGCCTCCGCTCTGCCCTCCAGCCTCCGCTCTGCCCTCCAGCCTCCGCTCTGCCCTCCAGCCTCCGCTCTGCCCTCCAGCCTCCGCTCTGCCCTCCAGCCTCCGCTCTGCCCTCCAGCCTCCGCTCTGCCCTCCCCTCCGCTCTGCCCTCACCGCCTCCGCTCTGCCCTCCAGCCTCCGCTCTGCCCTCCAGCCTCCGCTCTGCCCTCCAGCCTCTGCTCTGCCCTCCAGCCTCGCTCTGCCCTCCAGCCTCGCTCTGCCCTCCAGCCTCCGCTCTCCCCTCCAGCCTCCGCTCTCCCCCTCCAGCCTCCGCTCTCCCCTCCAGCCTCCGCTCTCCCCTCCAGCCTCCGCTCTCCTCTCCAGCCTCCGTTCTCCCCTCCAGCCTCTGCCCTAAAGCCTCTGCCCTCCAGCCTCTCCCCTCCAGCCTTTCCCCTCCAGCCTCTCCTTTCCAGCCTCCAGCCAATCCCCTCCAGCCTCCAGCCAATCTCCTCCAGCCTCCGCTCTCCCTTCCAGCCTCTGCTCTCCCTTCCAGCCTCCGCTCTCCCCTCCAGCCTCCGCTCTCCCCTCCAGCCTCCGCTCTCCTCACCCCTCCATATGCAATGTACAGTATCTACTATATAATTGCCGTAGGCACTTTCGTGTGGGTACCCGAAAAGACCGTGGCTATGTCACTCTGTGACGTCAGCACGGCGAAGCATTGGCCGCGTAGCGGCCAATGCGAGTCGCTGGCCTGCGCGAGCAATGGCCGCGAGGCCATTGCTCGCGCAGGCTGAGGACGAGCAATGCGAGTCGCTGGCTTGCGCGAGCAATGGCCGCGAGGCCATTGCTCGCGCAGGCTGAGTACGAGCAATGGCCGCGAAGCGGCCGTTGCGAGTCGCTGGCCGAAAATCGAACCAGAGGCTCGGCCTCAAAGTTAACGATTTACCGGTCAGGTAGCGCGAGCAATGGCCGCGAGGCCATTGCGAGTCGCTGCCTGAGCCGCGCTTCTAATTGGTCGGCGCCAGCGAGTCGTTACACTTGCGGCGCGCTTGCGGTAATCCTCATACAAAGTATAGTATTCTAGACACCCGATGCATTTGCATCGGGCTCACAGCTAGTATGTAATAATTGATTATTTTTCTCTTTTCTCTTACTTTGTTCCTTTTTAGATAATCATGATTTGCCCTAGTTGAAAAATCCAGAAACCTTGCTAGTCTTACATAAAACATATGGACACATATAAATACACAAATAAAGTACTTCATAGCAAATAATTTATGGTATTCACAATTTTTATTTTTGGGGTCAGTAAAAAGTGCCAGCCAGGAATGAGTGGTGAGCAAACTTCATGTCTATGGGGGAGCCAGTCAACCAACAGCTCCTCCTGACAACAAGGGTTCAACAGGGTTACCAGTCCTTCTTTTGACCCAAGCCACCTGGTTTGCTCACCACTCATTCCTGGCTGGCACTTTATACAGAGCCCAAAAATAAAAATTGTGAATATCATAAATTATTTGCTATGAAGTACTTTATTGTGTATTTATATGTCCATATGTTTTATGTAAGACTAGCTCTGTATAAAGTGCCAGCCAGGAATGAGTTGGTTGAATGGCTCCCCCATAGACATGAAGTTTGCTCACCACTCATTCCTGGCTGGCACTTTTTACTGACCCCAAAAATAAAAATTGTGAATACCATAAATTATTTGCTATGAAGTACTTTATTTGTGTATTTATGTGTGTCCATATGTTTTATGTAAGACTAGCAAGGTTTCTGGATTTTTCAACTAGGGCAAATCATGATTATCTAAAAAGGAACAAAGTAAGAGAAAAGAGAAAAATAATCAATTATTACATATACTCGTTTTACAACAGTGTTAAACCCTCACTAATGCCTTATTGATCACTAGGCATTGGTGAGGGTTTAACATATGGTCATATAAAACACACAAAGTATTTCATAGCAAATAATTTATGGTATTCACAATTTATTTTTGGGCTCAGTATAAAGTGCCAGCCAGGAATGAGTATTCAGCAAACCAGGTGGCTTGGGTCAAAAGGACTGGTAACACTGTTGAACCTTTGTTGTCAGGAGGAGCTGTTGGTTGAATGGCTCCCAGATGGACATTATGATGAACTTGTGCCCCTTATACAGGGAGGGGTACTTGGGAACCCGGGAAGTGAGGTAAAATTCCAATTGTACCTAAAGCCGTATTCTAATCTGGTGTAGAATACTAACTGTGCCTCAAATGGAAGTGATGTACAAAGCCCGGCAGAGAATATATTATAATTTATTAATTTCAGATAAAAATGCACTTTTTTAAATATCATTTGTGATAAAAACCAGATGTATCAATAAGAAAAGGTGTAAGGGTCGCATAAATGCACTTAACATGTAGGATTAAGTTAAAAACACTAGGAGGAGGAAGTAAATTCGGAGCAAGCTCAGTGTGGCGACTGAGGTGTAGTGGGAACGGCAGCGTACTGTGTATGCACTGAAGTCCAAAGATGGCGGCCGCGCAACTCCCAGCATTGTCTAAGCAATGAGAAGCAAACTGAGCATGCGCAGATCAACTTCCTGAACACGGACAATAGCACACATGAGGAGACAAGGGGGACAGACAGTACACTCAGGTATAACAATCAATACTGTACACAGGTATATGGGAATGTTTATTTTCATTTGGAAATGAAATGCAAATGAGGTTTTATAAAAAATCCCAGCAACCCAATGCATAGGTGCTGGAAGAAGGTTCACTGAAACCGAAACGGTTGCCATCTTGTCCTGAAGGCCAAATAAAGGCATGGAAAACATCAAGAAAGGAGTGCTGCAGCTTTCCTTTTTGGTGTGTATAACTTGGCAAAAGAAGCATTGCTCTGACTGATTTTCACCCTGTGAAAGTGGTTGTGCTGCTCTGTTTTTTCTATATAATATATATATATATATATATATATATACACCATAATCATATATATTGCAAAAGAAAGAGGGGATTGTGTACTTTTGCATGCCAATTGCGAACGCATAATGGCAGGTATCAGTAGATGGGCAAACACTGTGGCAAATAGGATTAAAGGGAACCGGTCACCTACTTTATGACCCTAAACCTATCACTACCTGTCCCTGCAGCTTCCGAGTACATCCCGACCCATCCTTGTCTGAGCTAAATGTGTCCTGTAATGGCTGTGTAAAGTGCTTTTATAACTTGCATTCTCCTATGGGAATAACCATGAGAATGTAAGGTTTAAAAGGACTTTTCACAGCCATTACAGGACACATTTAGCTCAGACAGGGATGGTTTGGGATGTACTCGGAAGCTGCAGGGACAGGTAGTGATAGGTTTAGGGGAATTAAAGTAGGTGACAGGTTCCCTTTAAGTACCTCAAACACAGGGCCTTGAAAAATCTTGGGTGTTAAGATCTGTTAAAGAGACTCTGTCAAAAGGTTTTTGCTATGTAATCCGAGAGCATAAGAATACAGGAGCCCCTGATCATACTGATTTGCAACTTACAGGACTGCATTTTGTGTTTCAATAAATCGGTGTTTGAACACCAGGAGATTTTCATGCACGAGGCCAGTTGTTCTGTAATGATAGTTAAACAATAATAATATAGTCTCCAATAGTCTTATAGTCTTCTTTCCTTCACACTTGTACGTTCCTCATCTAACCGCCTGCAAGACTTCGCCTGAACAGCCCCCATTCTCTGGAACTCTGCACCCCATCACGTCCGACTGTCCCCTACACTCGTAACCTTCAAACGGAACCTGAAAACCCATCTCTTCAGAACAGCCTACAACCTGCAATGGCCACAGTGCCACCTCACCACCACTGGACCCGGCTCTCCACCACCATCAGACCTGGCACTCTAGCACCACTAGACACAGCGCTCCACAACCACCTGAGCAGACCCAACCTACTGTCTCCCTCCCCATTGCTCTGTAGAGTGTAAGTCCGCAAGGGCAGGGTCCTCTCTCTCCCATCTATCAGTCTGTCACTGTTTGTTCATTGTTTTTTAACTTGGCTGTATGTAACCCTTAATCATGTACAGCACCATGGAATGAATGGTGCTCTATAAATAATAATAATAATATATAACACGCCCCTAGCACGGATTAGCAGCTCTCTCTCACTATAATGCACACAAAAAGCTGGAGCGTGGGTGAGGTTTATACATAGAGGAGATGGAAAAAGTCTCACACCCCCGAGCACTTTGCTCTATTCAAGCAATCCATCACTGACTTCAAGACGGCACTCGCTACCGCCAAGCAAGTGTTCTTCTCATCCCTTATAACCTCTCTGTCCCGCAACCCCAAGCAGCTCTTCAAAACTTTCAACTCCTTACTTCGCCCACCTGCTCCTCCCCCTTCTCCCCTCATCTCTGCTGAAGACTTTGCAACCTTCTTCAAGGAGAAGATCGACAAGATCAGAAGCAGCTTCGGTCCACTATCCCCACACCTCCCCTTCCCACCTACACTGCCCTCCTCCTCCATCAGCCACTTCCCCCCCATAACTGAAGACCAACTCTCCTCCCTCCTGTCAAAATCACACCTCACCACCAGCGCCCACGACCCGCTCCCATCCCACCTCATTCCCAACCACACCTCCATTTTCATCCCAGCCCTCACCCACCTCTTTAACCTTTCACTTAGCACTGGTACCTTCCCCTCGGCCTTCAAACACGCCCTAATCACGCCCATCCTAAAAAAAACCTCACTTGACCCTACCTCTGTCTCTAACTATCGCCCCATATCTCTTCTCCCATTCGCCTCTAAGCTACTTGAACAACACGTCCACTCCGAACTGTCCTCTCACCTCTCCTCGTGCTCCCACTTCGACCGCCTACAGTCCGGCTTCCGACCCCTCCATTCCACCGAAACAGCCCTGACCAAAGTCACCAACGACCTACTGACCGCCAAGAACAAACACTACTACTCCATCCTGCTACTCCTTGACCTGTCTGCCGCCTTCGACACGGTTGACCACTCCCTTCTTCTCAGGATCCTGGAATCCCTTGGCATCACCCACCTTGCCCTCTCCTGGATCTCCTCATACCTAGCGGACCGGACCTTCAGCGTCTCCCACTCCCACACCTCCTCCTCACCCTACCCCCTTTCTGTCGGAGTCCCCCAAGGTTCGGTCCTGGGACCCCTACTTTTCTCCATTTACACTTCGGCCTAGGGCAACTCATCGAGTCCCATGGCCTCCAGTACCACCTCTACGCCGACGACACCCAAATCTACCTGTCCGGCCCCGACATCACCTCCCTACTCTCGAAAATCCCTCAATGCCTTTCCGCCATCTCATCCTTCTTCTCTGCTCGCTTCCTTAAACTCAACATGGACAAAACTGAATTCATAGTCTTCCCCCAAGAAATTCCACCCCACCTCCCAACCTATCCATCTGCGTCAACGACTGCCCCCTCTCCCCAGTCCCCCAAGCCAAATGCCTCGGGGTAATCCTTGACTCCTCCCTATCCTTCAAACCCCACATCGAGGCCCTCACCACATCCCTCCGGCTCCAGCTCAAGAACATCTCATGGATCCGCTCCTTCCTCACCCACGACACCGCTAAAACACTCATCCATGCTCTTATCATCTCCCGCCTTGACTACTGCAACCTCCTTCTCAATGGCCTCCCGGCTAACTCCCTCACACCTCTCCAGTCTATCCTCAACTCCGCTGCCCGACTCATCTATATGTCCTCCCGCTACTCCCCTGTCTCCCCCCTCTGCCAAGCCCTTCACTGGCTCCCCGTCTCCAAGAGATCCCAATTCAAAACACTAACCATGGCGTACAAAGCCATACACAACCTGGCTCCACCATACATCTCCGACCTGGTCTCCCGATACCTACCCTCACGCAACCTCCGCTCCTCCCAAGAACTCCTCCCCTGCTCCCCCCTCATCACCTCTTCGCACAACCGAGTCCAGGACTTCTCCCGGGCATCTGCCTTACTCTGGAACTCCCTACCCGAACACGTCAGACACTCTCCTACCCTGAGTAGCTTCAAGTGTCACCTGAAGACTCACTTGTTCCGTCAAGCCTACAACCTGCCATGAGACCCAGGCGAACACCCCATACCTGACATTCCCCCATCCTACTGTATCCTAACCCACCCCTCATAGACTGTGAGCCCTCGTGGACAGGGTCCCTGCCCCTCCTGTACCTGTACGTCCTGATCGCCTAGATTTAGTGTACTTGTTCTTGTCTCCCTCAACCTCATGTAAAGCGCCATGGAACCTAATGGCGCTATATAAATAAATAATAATAATAATAATAATAATAGCTCACGATTCTGAGCTGTTAGATTTGCAGCAGAGAAAACTGCGACTATCACAACTGCCTACACCGAGTAAACTAAGTGACACATAAGTGGAATCATGGTATCTGTGCCTAGCCAATGCGATTGTCAGATTACATAACAAAACCTTGGATAAAAACAACTTTAAGCAACTTTTCTGAATCTTTAGTTGGGAAGTTGAATTTCTTTTAAAAGAAATAAAAAAGGAATTGAGCCAGAAAGACTAGATTTACCTAAAAACATTTGGAAGGTTGGTGTACCCATATTCCAATCAACCATCTCTTTATGATTGTGGATTATTGATGGAGAATGCTAAAGAGGCCTTTAAATAAACATGCCTGACATCTGGTTGAGGACTTCAGTTCAATCTTCTGCATGCATATATTACAAATTTGTTCACATTGGCTTATAAATAACAACACAAAAACCACGCAGACTTAAGTAGGATATAGTAAAAAGCATTTTAATAATTACCTCACTAAACAAATGCCATATTTGATACATCAAAAAGTAAATCTATCCATAATGAATATGGGCTGCGTAGCAGCTATATAAACCATGCTATTCCAGTGGTTGACACCAAAATGGAGAATTAATGAAACTGGCAGGTGTCAGTGTGCTGGAAAGACAATATCATAAATTTCATCATAGTGTTCAGCAAAATGCACTTCTAGCCCTTCGGTAATAAAATTTGGCAGGTCATAGTAATCTTTCTTGTTTTCTGAAGGAAGAATGATACATGAAACACCTGCTCTTTTAGCCTGGAATAAAAAAGAAATATTATGTCAATTGATATCTATACAACTGCATAAGCATTAAAGGGAACCTGTCTGGGTCCTCCGTGCCCCTAGAACAACCAACAGTTCTGCGCATATATCAAAATCACCTAAGGGCCCTTTCACATCAGCGGTTATTTCAAATCGCGGCAGATGCGGTGAAAAAAACGCATCTGCCGCGATTACCGCATACCGGCTGCACTTGCGGCACGGTTGCGGTAAACGCCATACAAGGTATAGGCGGACTTGCGGCAGGTGCGGCAAGTGCGGTTTTGCACTTGCGGCAGGTGCGGCCGCGAAAAAAAACGCAGCTGACTGCGTTTTTTTTGCGGCCGCACCTGCGGTAAGTGCCAAAACCGCACTTGCCACAAGTCCGCCTATACCTTGTATGGCGTTTACCGCAACCGTGCCGCAAGTGCAGCCGGTATGCGGTAATCGCGGCAGATGCGGTTTTTTCACCGCATCTGCCGCGATTTGAAAAAAACGCTGATGTGAAAGGGCCCTAATAGTCTGTTAATTTCTTTGCACACAGATGTACTGAAAAACTCGGGTTAATACTCGAGTACATATGGTATACACACACATTATATTACATCACGTGTTGCTATTTATAATGGATTGATTTGATACTTGTACATTATGTTAATTTTATTATTGTTTCTGCTCTTCAACAGTATATCTGTTTTTTGCAATTCCCATATCTATACATGTAGTCTCTCTCCTGCTGCAGTAGATTTGACCCTTTCCCCTCCTGTTTTTCTTTTTCTTTTTTTTTTTATGTCTAAGTGTTTTGGGGCCATTCCATGTCAAGTGAACCAATGATTATTACCTGTATATTTTTAATTCTTTTGAGATTTTGTTATTTGATAATAGCATATCAGACAATGCACAGTGTGAAGAGCAAAATTTAAAAAAAAAAAATTTTTTAATTTTTTTAATGATTTTCAAAGTTTGAAAAAAGTGTGAATTTCAGTGTTGCCTGCATTTACATTACTCTTCATAACTCAGGCTAGAAATAAGATAGAGACAAAATAAACCCCATTCTACTCAGAACTGTCCAGGCTTTCACTAGATATGTCACAAGAGTATCTTTGTTAATGTTTTACCCATGCGATCGGAAACGCAAAATTTTAAAATGCATTTCCGAAAAATCAGCATAATTTAAATATTTCAAAAACTGCATGTGTCTACTGTGCTCTTAGCCACATCTGTACCAAATTTCAAGTTGGGATCGCAATGGGATCATATTTTAAAATATTTAACTATTATAGTGTCAATTTAAAAATCTTGAATTCAGATCTGTTCAGCCTGTGGTCTAAAAATGGGGGGGTCTATATTCACCAAATAATCCATGATTTTTAGACATTACTGTATTATTTTGATATGTTACAGCTTAGAAGCAGGAGAGCACAGAGGAGAAAGCTTTGTTAGGGCTCAACCTGAGAATGAACAGGGGTAGACAGTGAATGCAGAGCAGATGACAGGCCAGCAGCTCTGTCAATCATGTGAAGTATCTGCCCACTGCAGTCAGGAATTAAGACAGAGCTTCATGGTGGGTTTACACGTCCCAACGTTGGTCCGATATTGGATCCAACGACGCGAGAGAGCGCTTTTTCTGGGCAGAATTCAAACATCGCATAGGAGATGTTACACAGCGCGATATCGGCATACAACGTCTCTACGATGTCTACGCCCCCTTGTACGGCCGACCCAGGAACGACTATTTAACATGGAGAGGATAGGGGACGTTGCACTGCACATCGTAGTTGGGTGTTTACACAGCACGATCCGGCTCCAACCTGCATCCAATATCGGCCCGTTGAATAGCACGCTCATTCGATCCCAGATATCGGTTTGACATCGTTCGTGCATCGTATTGGTCATTTATACTATACAACGCACGAACGATATCGGGTCCAACGCACGAACCACGTGACTTTTGGTCGGAGTTGGACGCAGATATTGGGACATGTAAACACACCATTAGACCTTTCATGTCCTGACATGTCTGGGCATCTTCACTCCTGAACAAACAATAGTCTGTACAAAGGATCTAGGGACTCTGTATACTACAACATGGGTGAGTGTGGTTAAAGATTGAGTAAATCTATATCAATAGTTTAATGCTTTTCTTATTAAGGGCTAATAAACACACAGTGGTATTCTTAGTGATCATCGTTCAGAAAAACAGCTCCCATTGATTTCTATGGGGTTAAACATGCAGTGTTTTTTGAAACAGTAAGAGTGAGTAAATCACTGATTGAATTACTTTTTAATCGCTGCAATAAACACAGCATTTATCACGATTTATATAAAAAAGCTGCCATCGTTTTCACTAGCGATTAAAAAAACTAATGCAGATGTGGTAAAACGTGGTAGAAAAAAGCTGCCAAAACTGCGTTTATCCACAGACAGAAAAAGCTGCGTGTGCACTAGCCCTAAAACTCACTTAATAGTAATACACTTCTATCTCAAGTGTACTGTAAATCTTTATTTTTATTACCCATCTTCCTTACTTAATATTAACTGTATTTTTCTCACACAGCAATGGCTGCTACTTCTCAAGGAACAATATTTTATCATAGATGCTGTTGCAATCCTTTTGAAAAAACTGGACACACAACAATAAAAAATAAAAATCTTAGACCGGTACAAGATTGGATGTTTCATATACATCCATCAAACAATGCAGGCATGAAAATTTGTGACAGCTGTAGAAAGCAACTTGCAAAAGAGAAAAATACTCTGCAGGAAGAAAATTCTGAAGAACCTGTAACTTCCAACAGAGAGGATTTTATCAATTCTGATTTAACAATAGAGGATTTCAATAAATCACTTTCTAACATTGAAGAATTGCCCATTGTGGGGGGCGTGTCCTGGCAGCAATGGCTCCGGTCGCATAGTAAGTGAGCTCTGATCAGCCCCAGCACAAACGCGGCTATACCCAGAGAACTAAGAAGCCTGTGCAGCCTCAAACTCTCCCTTATACTCCCGGCTCCACAGGGAACCTTATGGGCAAACAGAAACCCCCCGCTCTGCGCTCACCGAGGAGGGTTTCAGATTTCTTTCTCCCGGGCGGGAAGCCCCTCGCCTCATCCAACATGGCGCCTCCTTCTTCACCCCGTGCACAGCGCGCGGCTAAACGCGGGAATGCACAAACAGGAGAGCCGGGTGTGCTGACCCTTGATCCTCTGGAGGCCCCACTCACCAGGGGTGCAATGGAGGAGCTGCTGGCGGGGTTCAGACTCACCCTGCAACAGGATATGCGTGCAATGATCGCTGAGGTGAGAGGGGAGGTCACACAGCTCAGTACCAGAGTGGACAAACTGGAGGAAAAAATGGCTGAACTAGTGGAGGCCCACAATGAGCTGATGGACACACATGAGCGGCACCAGGCCAGGACAGATAGGATATCGGCTAAGACGCTTGACCTGGAGGATCGCTCTCGCCGTAATAACGTGAGGATCCGCGGCATACCGGAGCAGATTGCACCCCAGGACCTGCGCTCTATGCTACAGGATTTTGTTCTCCAGGTCCTTCCTGACACCCCCAGGATGCTTCTTACCGTGGATCGCATACATAGAGTCCCGAAGCCACCATCGGTACCGGAGGATCGCCCTAGAGATGTGCTCGCCCGCCTGCACTATTATGAGGTGAAGGAGAACTTTCTACGAGCCCTGCGGCAGGGTCCGAAATTGCTGGACTCCTTTGCAACTTTGGAGGTATTTCCGGACCTCTCTCCCGGGACGCTGGCCCTGCGACGGGCATTCAGACCCTACACTGAAATCTTAAGGAACAAGGGCATCCCATACCGCTGGGGATTTCCCACTAAACTCCTGATTCGTCGTGATGGTAAAGTGACTGTGTGCTTCATTCCTCCACAGGCTGAGAAGCATCTTGCTCGATGGGGAATGTGGCCCCCGGTCCCTGTGTCGGAGAAACAACCTCCTGTGGTATCTCCGCGGCCTGACCCTGGGGACAGCGTCACTCCAGAATGGTCTAAGGACTGATGCATCAGATGCACGCACAGGTTTCTTTAGCTCACTGCATATAAGTGCTGATGGCTGATCTTCACTGCACCTTCTTCTTGCTTCTATTCCCTTTTCTACCTTCTATTTCCCTGTTGTGGTGCTCTCACCTGCCTCCTTGTTTCCCTCTAATCCATACTTGCACTCTTGTATTTTCACTTCTAATTGTTCTCTCCTTATCCCCTGTTGCTGTAACCCCCCATTCCCCCTATCATCCTTTTCTCCTCCTTCTCCTTCTCTCCTGCTGCCCTCTCTCCCCCCCCCCTCCCTCCCCTCTGCATCCCTGACTTTATCTCACTCTCTCTTGAGCCCCCTTCTTTCTCGCTCTGACTCTGAATTCTCTGACTATTACTCCACTGACTTTCTGACCTTTTCTGTCATCTATTCTTCTCTATCCCTGCAACTTTCGCTGGCTCTGACCTCCTTCTCCTGGACCTTTGGGGTCTCAGCCGCCCCTGTTGGGTGCTTGGCTTTCCTTGCACTCTGTTCTGACTATTATTGATAGTCTAGGGACAGCGCCGTTGCGCTGATACGTGTTGTCATTTAATACTGCATTGGTTTTGCACTGTGATAAATCGCCCCTGATCCCTCCTCACCCTTCTCCCCTCCCCCCCCTTGGTTGTATTATTGGAAGGGACTATACTGTGAACTGCACCCCCTTTCCAGAATCAGATTTTGCTTTTATTCTCTGTACACCTCTAGCTGTTTTTGAGTATTCTGAATTATCATGACCCTGTCGTTAGCCTCTGTTAATGTTAATGGCTTGAATTCTGCTGGCAAAAGGAGTGTGGTTTGGCGACAACTCAAGAAAACGGGTGGCGACATTTTGTTTATACAGGAGACTCATCTCCTGAGTGGAGACTGTCACAGGATGGCATCCCAGTACTATCCCTCTCAATTTTTTGCTTCCGCAGACTCCAAACGGGCAGGTGTGGCGATTTTTGTCCATAAAAATGTTGACTTTTCTCCTGTTGAAGTAATTGCGGACCCTAAGGGACGCTATATTGTGGTTGTTGCTCAACTAGGTGGAGTCCTGTACACGTTAGCTTCCGTGTACGGTCCAAACACAGGACAACGCACCTTTCTGAAAGGTTTTCTCAAACTTCTGACATCACATGCCAAAGGCTGCAGGATAATAGCTGGAGACTTTAATGCTCCTATGGAGAAGCATCTTGATTGCTCGAATCCCTCGACATATCGGGGCGATCGAGGCCTTATTTTCGCTCAGTCTCAGTTACATGACATCTGGCGGTACTTACATCCTTCAGAACGAGACTATACGTTCATGTCTCCCCGACATGGAACCTTGAGTAGGCTCGATTACTTTCTGGTGGATGATTCCATCCTCCCACACTGTGTCACTGCCAGTATTGCCTCTATAACCTGGTCGGATCATGCGCAGATTTCCTTGGAGGTCACCGACCCTACCTCGATCAGACCACCAGCTCGCTGGAGGCTGAACGAGTATCTCCTATCCTTTCCATCACACGCTCAACATGTACACGAGCAGTTGGAACAGTACTTTATCTCTAACGATGTAACTGGGACTGATCCGGAAATCCTTTGGTACGCCCATAAGGCGGTACTACGGGGCGTTCTTCTCCAGCTAGCGTCTAGAGCCAAAAGGGAACGTGAAGCTACAGTTGCTGCTCTACTTTCTAAGATTAAACTCTTGGAAACAAGACATAGGACCTCCCCCGTAAGCCCTGTTATGCAAGAACTAATAGAGGCGAGACGGGACCTGAGAGCATGTCTACTAGAAAATGCTGAAAAACGTCTAAGAAAACACAAATCCAGGTTCTACGCCATGGGGGATAGAGCAGGAGCCCTGTTGGCTAGGAGAATTAAAAAGAGGGAAATCCAGTCCAGAGTCTCTACCTTGCTGACCCCATCAGGAGAGACTGTACGCAACCCAATTAAAATTGCGGAAGAGTTTGGTAAATTTTACCAATCCTTATATAACTTAAAGGACTCGAAAGACATCCCTCAGCCCTCTAGTGAGACCATACAGGCTTTCCTTTCCAAAGCTTCTCTCCCCTGCCTCTCTCAAGAGCAACTGGGATTTCTGAATGCCCCGATCACTGAGGGGGAAATAACAATGATCATACGGTCAATTAAGAAACGTACCTCCCCTGGCCCAGATGGATTCTCTTACGCATACTATTCTTCCTTTTCTACGCTCCTCACCCCCTACCTTTTGAAACTTTTCACTTTCTGGCAGCAGAGTGGCTCGGTACGTAAGGAGGGACTGGAGGCACTTATATCCACTATTCCTAAGGAGGGGAAACCACTCACCTCCCCTGGAGACTTTAGGCCCATATCCTACTCAACTGTGATCTCAAGATTTATGCGAAACTCCTCGCTGCCCGCCTCTCGGTGGTCCTCCCCTCCTTGGTTCAACTGGATCAGGTGGGCTTTGTCCCTCAACGCCAGACTTCTGATGGTACACGCAGACTCCTGAATGTGCTGGAGCTGCTTGAACGTCGGAAAATCCCCAGTGCACTCCTATCTCTGGACGCGGAGAAGGCCTTTGATAGGGTACACTGGGATACCTGGACGAGGTCCTCTTGAAGTTTGGACTACGGGGACCGATCCGAGATGCAATTAATGCCTTGTACTCTAATCCCTGTGCGGCGGTCGGTGTTTCAGGTTTTCACTCTCCGCGCTTTAACATCACCAATGGCACTCGTCAGGGCTGTCCTCTTTCTCCTTTAGTGTTTGCCCTTATAATGGAGCCACTTGCCTCCATTGTCCGAGATTCTACGGACATACGAGGGGTTAAAGTTGGCTCCCTTGAACACAAAATAGGGCTATACGCGGACGATGTGATTTTCTTTTGCACTGACCTGCGCACCTCTCTGCCTGCCATTCTTTCAGTCCTGGAGGAATTCTCTCTTGCCTCCTACTACAAACTGAACTTTGCTAAGTCTACTATTTTCCCTCTACACCTTCCTGCTGCTGACCAAGCATTTTTCCAACGTTTGTTTCCGTTCACCTGGGCCAGGGAGGGATTCAAATATTTGGGGATATATATCACCAAAATCTCTGCAATTGTTAAACGTAATTGGGAAATCTTACATGGTGATATCAAAAGGGAAACTGAGAGACTCTCGGGACTGCAGCTTTCTTGGATTGCCAGGATTCAGATTATCAAAATGTCCATGCTTCCGAAAATTCTTTATCTCCTTCGGTGCATACCTCTGAACTTCCCAGGCGATTCAATACGAGCCCTGCAAGCCTCCTTGGGTCGTTTTGTGTGGAATGGTAGACCCCCCCGAGTCGCTAGGCGGGTCCTCTTCCTCCCTTATTCTAGGGGAGGAATGGGGCTACCTTGTATTGCGTCATATGCAAGGGCTGCAGTCCTTCAAGCAGCCGGAAATTGGTGGTCTGATGCTTCCTCCTCTAGATGGATGCAGATGGAATCCCACTTTTCTCCAGGGGGCTCTACCCGTCTATTATTGGAGATCAACTTACTTAAGTATCAGCCTCCCCCCGACTCTCTTAGAGTCATGACCACCTTGCTGGGAGTCTGGGCAAAGATTGGTAGATCTCATTTTTCCTTCCTCTACCGATACGTCTCTCTGGTTGCGGTGGAGAACTTGGTCCCAGATCTGTCTCTTCTGGAGTGGAGGAGAGGAGGGATCAGGTATATATCGGAATTGTTGGACTCATCTGGATGCCTCCAACAATTCTCCGCCTTGTCTCTTTTATTTGCCTTGCCGAAAACCACTTTTTACCGGTATTTGCAGATCCGACACTTTCTGACCTCACTGTTGTGGCCAACTCCAGATCTTACAGCCATGGACCCAGGACTCCAGACTTTCATGAAGGCTGGAAGTTCGGCTAGTCATGGAGTCTCTATCATGTATAGAGCTTTGCTGTGCTCTGAGGGGAACCTTAAACTACCTTACATGTTGAAGTGGGAGGCACTGTTGTCCTTCTCTGTCTCATGTGAGGAATGGCAAATGGCTGCATCACATGCGTCTCGCTACTCTTCCTGTGTGACGCATTTGGAACAGTCCAAAAAAAACCAAATGCAATGGTATCATACTCCTGAGCGTCTGGCACGCTTTGCCCGGGGTTCCCCTGGGACCACTCCCTATTGTTGGAAAGGCTGTCAGATACTTGGAGACACGCTCCACATGTGGTGGGGTTGTCCGGTGATCTCGCAATTTTGGAAAGTGGTGGAACGCTTATTGGTGGAACTGGCTGGATTTCCCGTCCCTCTTTCCCCTCAATTGGCGATACTAGGCATAGGTCTGGAACATTTTCCTACTCCAATACGTCCTATTGCCACTAATATTATCATTGCAGCAAGACTATGTCTCGCAGCGAAGTGGAGATCAACTGTGGCTCCTTCCCTGACAGACCTGGTGATTGGGCTTAACACACATTTCCAGTATGAATTGATACTGGCTCACTCGTTACCTAAAAGAAACAGAGTTATCACTTGGTGGGATCCCTGGATCTCTTCTGTGCATAATACTGTTCATGTGTAATCATTCTCTTGCAACCTACCCCTCCCTCCCTTTCCCCCCTTTTCCCTTGACCCTTGGCTTACCACCCTATTTTCCTTAACCCCCCCCCCCTCCTTTTACCTAATTTGCTAATTGGTGGATTATATGATTATTCTCATGTCTGTGGATATGTTTAATGTTTTTGTGATTTGTTTGGAAATCTTAATAAAAACTATTGGTTCAAAAAAGAATTGCCCATTGTAAGAAAAAGAATCCATCATCCAGGTTATTGCCAAAAAAAAAAAAAATAAATAAAAAAATAAAAACCCTTGAGCTGGTAGGTGAGACAGTAGAAGGTGAAAAAAAATGACACTGATTCAGAGCTCATTCTGCAGCTTAAAGATAAAGTTAAATCCACCCATAGCAGAAGTGAACAGTTCATGATGCTAACTACATTACCGAAGACTTGGACATGTAAAAGAATAGAAAATGAATTTAACGTTACCAATAGAATGGCTAGAAAAGCCAAATCTCTAGTTAAACAACAAGGTTTTATGTCTTCTCCTGATCCTAAACCAGGCAAAACATTGGATGAAGCTATAGTGGGTAAAGTGAAAGATTTTTACAATAGTGATGAAGTGAGCCGAATTATGCCTGGCAAGAAAGATTGTGTGTCTATGAAAGTGAACGGTAAGAAAACTCATGTTCAGAAGAGGCTGGTTCTTACCAATTTGAAAGAAACCTATGAACTTTCTAGAGAAAAAAATTCTACTTCTCCCAAAATAGGATTTTCAAAATTTGCTGAACTGCGACCAAAGAATTGTGTCCTGGCTGGTGGTAGTGGTACACACTCAGTATGCGTACAGTGGGTGTTCAAAAGTCCTGCATAGGCATAGGATAAATTGATTTTTCAAGTTTTAAACATTTTCCGTCGAATATCTTCGATGCTAATATGACATATTATATATGGTTTTGTTCAGAATACAATTCCCTGTAATATTTTTAGCTTTTGAAGCAGTTTTGCATTAAATTATTGCAACAATATGGGAATTGAAAGCACAACTAAATATTGTACAGCTTCAGTTTCAAAATTAGCCAATCACAGATGAGGTTCTTGTGACCAATCATAACCTGGATATGGCAGCCAATCACATTCCATTGCATCACATCTGCTGCTTTGTTTGTTTGTTTAATCTGTTAGTCTATCTAGTGAATCATACTGTAGAGCTTTATGATGGGAGCCTTCAGATTTTTGTCAGCGGAGGACCGTGTGCGAGGTGTGGTGCTACATGAAGAGGGTTATACTGGCCCCCAGATCGCAAGGAAGGTCGGCTGTAATCAGAGTACAGTCGTAAGAATTTTGCAGAAACATAAGCAGCTTGGAATTACCCAACACAGGCCCAGATCTGGTCGGCCTAGAAAGTCAACTAAAAGGGAGGATAGAGTACTGATAAGAACATCCCTTGCCAATCGAAAGCTCACCTCTCCTCAGCTTCTGCGAGAATGGCAAGAAAAGTGCAATATTGAGGTAGCAACATCAACTGTTAGGAAGAGATGTTTGGAAGCAGAATTGAGACGATGCAAGGCCCGATAGAAGCCATAGATCACAGCCATACAAAGACTAAGGCGAAAACTGTGGGCATTGAAATATTCAAAATAGAGGAAGGAGGAGTGGGAAAAAGTGCTATTTAGTGATAAAAGCACTTTTTGCATTTTAGGAAATGATGGCAAGTCTTATGTGAGAAGGTTTCCACATGAAGAGTACAAGCCAGTGTGTTTGAGCTTCTCTGTGAAACATCCGATGAAAGTAATGGTCTGGGGCTGTATGGCAACCAATGGTGTTGGAAGGCTTCATATTGTGGAGGGTATGGTTAATGCAAAAAGATTTTTGTGTACTCACCGTAAAATCCTTTTCTCTTAGCCTCTAATTGGGGGACACAGGACCATGGGTGTTATGCTGCTGTCCACTAGGAGGCGACACTAAGCAGAATCTGCAAAAGAGTTAAGTGGCTCCTCCTCTGCAGAATACACCCCTGGCACAGGCCTTGCCTCACCAGTTTTGTGCTAAAGCAGTAGGAGAGTTAACATATAATAAAAGTAACACAGGACATGTAATCACACAGGAAACATGTGAAAACAAATATAGTCAACAAGTTAATAACAGATTAACGGAATCTGAATTTAAACAGGCATGCGTGTAAACAGATAAGGTTAGCAAGTAATATTAGTACAATAAGACCTGTCACAAAACAGGTACACGCTTAGACCGTGAGGAATCCACGGAGCAATGATTGTATAACAAGACCTGTATGGAAACAGACCTACAGTACTAAAAAGGCCTGTATCAAAAGATAGGCCCAGTCTAAACATTACAACAGTGAGCAATGTGAACAGAGATAAACATGTGCAGACCCATTAACTTTATAACAGCTGAAAAGCTATGTAAGAATTATAGAACAAACCCCGCAAGGTTAAAAGGGTGGGTGCTGTGTCCCCCAATTAGAGGCTAAGAGAAAAGGATTTTACGGTGAGTACACAAAATTCTCCTTTTCTCCTTCGCCTCATTGGGGGACACAGGACCGTGGGACGTCCCAAAGCAGTCCCTGGGTGGGAGAAAACAATGGAACTAGGCATATTGAACAAGATCAGTGATACCTATGCACCGACAAGTGGCGAAGACGGAATGCAAGCCTTGTAATGGCTTGGGTATGTGCGGAAGCTGACCCTCTTGAGTGTTCACACAAATATTGTGCTGACACCTGGTGTCAAACTGATCAGGAGGCCCTCACGGCCGTAGTAGAATGTGTCCTCACATTGCCGGGAGGTGTAGCGTCTTGGATGGTTAAACAAAACTACTTGCATAGAGGGACCTTAACGGCTGATGTCCTTATTTTAGGCCTCTGGAAGAGGGAAAAAAAGAATTCAACCCCCTTGAGAGAGACTGGTCTTGGATACCTACCTACGTAGTGACCTGACAAGGTCCAGCATATGTAGGTGCTTTACTGCCAGACAGACTGGAGTCAGGCGTAGTGATGACAGAAAAAGGTCTTTAGTGAAGTGGCAGGAGTATATGGTTTAATACGAATGATGAAACCAGCCTTAGGATAATCTTGTTCTGGAAGAAGACCAGAGAATATGGTTGACATGAGAGTGCAGAGAAGCCCGAAACCCATTACTGTATGGATGAGAATGTTAAAGGTAATATTCTATAGGGGCTCAAACGAAGTTCTTGTAGAGCCGTGAGGACAAAGATCAGGTTCCGCAAGAGCGATCCTGTTGTAAGGAGGCCCTAAAAGAGAGAATCCTTGAAATAGGGATTTTCCTAGACGCCTGGAAACAAGACGTCTTTGCCAGAAGGTGAAAATAACCTGCTGAATGGGACCTCAAGACACAGTTGAGTCTATGTTTGAAAAGAAAAAAAAAAAGGAACGGAAGTTCTCGACAAGAATGACCTCTAGAGGTGGATGAAGCTAAAAGAACACAAAATGATCATACTTGTGGTATCTGATCGATAAGGCTGGTTAACTTGCTGTGAGTATGGTCGCTACGATTTCCAGGAAGAAGCCCTTGGGTTAATTTCCCGAAGTCAAGGGTTACGCAAATCATTTTATAGCTGAAGAATTCCAGGAGGAACTGGCTGTGATAGAAAGCAGGTCTGGACTCTCTGTTAGTCGTTCTGATCCCGCTGTATGAGTTGAACGAAATTTTCGTCCAAGCACATCTGGCCAGTCTGAGAAGCACAGGGATGTTCCGATGACTTTCCTGATTGACCTTACTCACTATTTTGGTAGTGGGAAGGAATATAGGAGAGACGGAGGCAGCTCCAGTCTTGGACCAGAGCTTCTGCTGTATTAACTGTAAGTCCTAGAACCTGACCATAAAAACAAAATGGAACCTTATCACCGAGCCGTGAGGCAGTCAGGTCTACATCTGTAGTTTCCTGTCGCTGGCAGCCTTGACGGATGACATCTGGATGAAAGAAACGCTGTCTTGAGTTCACCTCTTGGCCTTTTTGTCTTGTATGAGAACAACCAACAGAACAGTGTTTAAGGAGTCCACCCGGTGAGGTATGTTACGAACGTGTGGGATCACCTGGCCACTGCGGGTTCCACCTTAGTGATTGCTCTATGCCACTGCTGTGATGTTGGCTAACTGTATCCTAACAAGTCCGACTGCCAAAGGGTAACCGCATGACTAGAAATATTGCCAGAATCTTCGCAGATTGAGGGACATCGTTGGATGCGAGCGAGACCACCGTCATGTGTATTGTGATGGGAATATCTCGCACCACATTTTGCTCCTGGATCATGCCTAAGCATGGGTAAATGACGACACCGTGGATGCATCTGGGCCTATGTAAATGCCTTCCAAGCTTCCACTATTGCGTCTAGTACTGTTATAGGCGTTGTGACGGATTGAGAAGACCACTGAAAAAACGACTGCTGGGTCCCAGACGATAAAGTGTGTCTTGTCTGGGAAAAATCTATATGGTTGAAACTCCATATGAAATGCTGTGGCCTGTGGTCATCAGGATACGCAGCTGAGTAGGAACTCCTGGGTTTGTGCCTTGTGCTGCCTGGGAATTGAAGTACACTCATGCAGGGAAAACAACGTCAATAGAGTCTTCGTAAAGTGCCCATTGAAAATAACGTGTGCGCAGACTTCCGAAAATTATGCATTTGATGAAAATCATCCAGATAAGGGAGACTCCTGGAATGCATTATAGACAATTCCAACTTCCGACCATACCCATGGGCCTTAGGTTTAACAGAATTCACCTCTGACTCCTGATTCAAGAAAGGATTGACTGCGTAGAGGAGGGTCCAGGCCCCAGCCGCACGGAGGGTCGATATCCCATCTATTGAGTTAATGCAGTCACGGATCTGCAAGGTCCTGCTACGGAGTGGGCTGAACCAAGGGCGAGCTCCTGTTATCTCGGCCTAAGTACCCAAGTAGGTACCGAGAGGGGATTGGCCGCTGGGCTTGTATTACGCAATCTGTAATTTAGATTTTCGTATTTCTGATCTGGGGATGGAGATGAGATTCTTTGCAGTTGCATTTTCATCCCGAATCCCTAATAGTGGGGGAAACGGAGGAGTATGCTATGGTTCGTAGGACCTAGTGGCCGTTATCGTAAGTACCTGTGCCGCTGTGTACCCCAGTGTTTCAGCCTGTGTCTTATAGGACTTGGCTGTCGTCGCCACTAACCAGGGCAGAAGTTGTTGAGGCCTGGCGAACAGTCCTGGGACACCTTACAGATTGCCAGGTACTTGTAGGTTATATCAGCTTCCTCTGGGAACTCCAAGGGTGTGTGCCCACATAGTGGTTTAGTGACGTTCAAATCGTCAGTAAACCGCTGGAAAATTCAAGGAGCCTAGACTCCTGAGCTCAGAAGTCACCAGCGGTTTTCCAGCAGTTTCTCAGCGGTTTCCCAGCGGTTTTTTTAGCGTGTGCACAGCGTTTTACAGTCGGTTTTTCCAGCGGTTTTTCCGGCGGTTTTCTATGGAGGATTTTGTCAATGGAAACGCTCAAAAACCGCTGAGAAGAATTGACATGTTGTATGCTGCTAAACCGCTAGGAAACCGCTCAACCGCTGGCGGATCCGCTCACATAAACCCACTATGTGTGCACAGCGTTTTCTAAATTACATAGGGTTACTTGTAAGTCCTAAAGCTGCTAAGGATTTACATAAATTTAAATAAAACCTTTGCTAAACCGCCGGCGGTTTTCGCTGCTAAACCGACACTAAACCACTATGTGGGCACACACCCCAACAGTGGTGGTTCGAGGAAGGAACCTGTCAGTTAAACCTGTAGTAAGGCCCCTCTAAAGGGGGCCTTGCGCGACAACCGACTCCTTGTCGGACCTAGACGAAGCTTCTGACTACCCCTAACAATTTAGAGGGCTGGAACCAATATGCTGACGGCGACTAAAAACACCATCCTGATGTGTTCTGGGGGTGGGAAGTGCCCTTGAGTACTTAGGGCCTGAGGACAACTCGTACCGTAATTTTCCGAACAGGTGCCTACTGAGACATGGGAGACCAATGATGGCCCCCATGCTAGCACTTCCGCCTCCCATCTATGTAGCCAGACGCCACATCTACTGGCAAAGGTAGTGGGAGATAGTCCTGAAAAAAACAACTTGAACTGCCTGGGACACCAGAGCAAAAAAAAACGGCGGCTGAGATGATCTGCAATATGAACAGTGGTTACATGTAGACTGCAGCTGCATATCTAATGGCTGAACATTAAGCTGCACTGCCCCTCATAGTATGATATTGCTCGAAGCATGGCCGAGGGGGGCTGACAGGGTGCTTCAGAAAATAGCGCTGTTCAGTGGCCCCGATGTGAAGGCTCCAATGGGACCCCCAATTATTGGAAATGTTCAATAGTATGTCTTTTTCTATAGGCCAAAGGGACTTTTGGGGTCCCCCTAGGCTCCGGGGCCCGGGTGCGATCGCAACCTCTGCACCTGTTGAGTTACGCCCCTGGCGCTGCTGGTTGTCCTGCAGTTGCTACCAGCGACTGGGACACAGTAGTGTTGCTGAGTATCATCTGGAGTCCCTGTGAGCAGCGTTACACTCTTAGGTGAAGGCTGCTAGTGGAGACTCTTGATACCAGGCTCCAGCTGCATCTGCAACCAGGGGGAACATTGCTTAACCCCTTGTCACCGGTATTATGGTACATTGCTAAGCCCCTTGACCTTGGTATTATGGTATATGGGCAGCAATGAACTAGCAATCAATGTGTGCTTAAACAGTTATGCTGCAGCAAGAGAAAAGCCCTGTCAAGGCTTCTGTCACCTTGCTGCTGATGACCAATAGGGAGTTGACACTGAAAACTCCCTTAGTGCGTCCGATGCAATTTAACAGTAGCCCCGCTACTATTGAGAAGGGGGTTCCTGTTGTAATGCCCGCCACAACGGAGAAGGGGGGCGGTACAGTCACTAAAGAGCGCGCAGGGGGCTCTCGCGATGAGCGAGAAGCGCCAGAAGCAGTTGTCCCGCCCCCATGACGCGGCTGTTGGCCGGTCCGCCCCTATTATGTAGCTATCAGCGTCATACGGCGTCATCGGGAGAGGTGGGCCGGGGGTGGGCAAAAGGCAGCGGCTTCGCACTAGGCCGAAGCCGTGGCCTAAATTAGGAAGTCCATGCCGCAAATGGCTCCGAGCTGGCGCGGAGGTCCGGGAAGGGGTCAAAAACGATCCGGACCCCGCCGACTCGCCTGGGCACTGCCGCGCTAGCCCTCTGATGTGACCCGCAGGAGGTCCAGAAAAGCTGGATCTCCTGTGCCTTGCTAGCTGCAGGCGTCTGCTGCCCCAGGAGCCCAGAGTTCCTGGGCTGCTGAGTGGTAGTATGGATCCAGAGGAAGGAGCTGCACCCTTGTGAAGGATGCCTCCTTGCCTTTGCGCAGGGGACCCGGCTGCCTCCTTGCCTGGGTCTATGTGCAGGCGTAGAGGGCTTCTACGGTTGGCCCGGCCGGATAGGCAGTCAGATGATACTGCCGAGTCGTCCACTGTATATGCCAGGGGAGGTTGGGGGGAACCCATAATACGCCCCATTTCACCCCAGAGGTCCCAGAGTCCGCAGTACTAGCTGTGGCTCTGTAGTGTAGGGAACAGAGCCCGGATGGGGCCTGTACCTGGTGCTGCCTCCACCTAATACCATTAGGGAGGAAACCTGCTATCCACATCCATATGGAGGTCCTGGGCAGCGGCGATGCTGTTCTCGACATCATGGATGGATCTGTAGCCCTATCCTGAGGGAGGTCCGGGTCTATTCTCGACCTCAGGGTGGCTGGGGTATCTCTACTTCTAGCCAGGTACCCAGAGGGGCTGGAGAAGGAGGACGGACGCATGAGGATTCATGGAGGTCCGTGAGTATCTCTACTTAATCCAAAACCCCAGAAGGGATGGACAAGGAGGAACGGCATATAAAAGATAAAAAATGAAATCTCAACCTCATCTCTGCAGACCACAAAGTGGTGAAAGGAGGGAGTTTGCCGGGGGCCGCTCTGGGCCCACTTTTCTAGAAATCCAAAAGATCAAACGAAGAGAGGAAATTTGTGTGTGCTCTCCTAAGACACTAAGCAAAAACTGGTGAGGCAAGGCCTGTGCCAGGGGTGTATTCTGCAGAGGAGGAGCCACTTAACTCTTTTGCAGATTCTGCTTAGTGTCGCCTCCTAGTGGACAGCAGCATAACACACCACGGTCCTGTGTCCCCCAATGAGGCGAAGGAGAAAAAATACATAGACATCCTTAATAAGAAAATGCTGCCTTCTGCTCAACACCTGTTTTCATGGGATTATATTTTCCAGGATGATAATGCTTCTTGTTACAGAGCTAAGACAGTAACGGAATGGAAAAAAAAAGAACAAGGTGGCTATTATTGACTGGCCAGCCCAGTATCCGGACCTCAATCCAATTGAAAATTTGTGGCACAAGGTATCAATAGAGATATCTAAAAAACAGCCAAGTTCCAAGAGAGTTGATTGAGGCTCTGATACAGGCCTGGAACCACATCATCAATCATGAACATCTGCAGAAGCTTGTTCACTCAATGCCACAGAGATGCAAGTTGGTGCTCAAGAGCAAAGGCTGGCCAATAAATTATTAGAAGCTAAAGTTGCACTCAAAAGGCCCTTTTCAGGACTCTGAATTAAATAAAAAATAATAAATCTTAAAAAGTAAAATTTAAGTCTGAGTGAACTTGCATTGGAAGTTAATGAACTTAGAAACCTGTTCACCATTCTACACACTATACTGGTGTAGGTATGGTTATGCTGTAAAAAAATGATCAAAAATGCGCATACCATAACAATTTATACACTTGGGACATTCAAAATAGAGTATGGCATACAATGAGGGATTACAAAAACATATATGTTCCACCAGTTTCACTGTAGAGATGCAGAAGTATGAAATATATAGTTTTCTTCACGCCTATGCAGGACTTTTGAACACCACTGTATGTACAACACACCAGAACACTAAGCTCATGATTGAAGGGGGTAAGCTGAAAAATATTCAGATTGGCGAGTCCAACCTTGGCGATTACAAAGTATGTCTGCCTCAAATATTGTGTCCAGAAAAAGTTGGAGTTGTTACCTCAATATTTGCAAAAAATGTCCTTCAGTATTGGCTCTCAAAGAAAAAATACTACATTATTTTGAAGAAACTATGGTAGATAATATAACTTACAAATACTGGATATATGCCGGGCAGGACAACCATCCTAAAATATCTTTATTGTTTAATGAATATCTTAAAAGGGATGAACATTCAGCCTCACTGTCTCACTCCCAATGAGCCAGCCAATCCTTCAGCTCCTGTGACTCTCTGCACAATATCCAAGGCGCCCAAAGAGAACTGTGTCTCTCTATTGCCTCTATGTCTGACATGGCCTGCGCAGCTAGCTCCTTCAGTCCACAGATATCATTTAATTCAGAGACGAGCTCCACCCTAGAGGGGCTCCTAGTTCTTTTCCACCACCTGGGGATCAGACGTCTTGCTGCCGTCAAAATGTGTCTCAGTAGTCCTTTTTTAAATTTGGATAGTGACATGGATGATTTGTTTAGAAGCGCCAGCTCCGCAGTCATAGCCAGAGTGTCAGAGGTGACTATATTGTATAGTTCGCCAACATCTCGCCAAAAGGGGACAAGTATGGGGCAGCTCCACCATATATGCATGTAGGTGCCTACTTCTTTCAGGCAGCGCCAGCACTCGTCTGGTGCATTGGGAAAGATCGCATGGACATCTGCCGGGCATCTGTACCACCTCGCCACCACCTTGTAGTTTCTTTCTTGTGACAGGGCCGCTGGAGAGGATTTATATGTGAAGAGGAGGGCTTTTTCCCAATCTGCATCAGATAGGGGAGTACCTAGGTCGTTTTCCCAGGCCGCCTTGAATCTAGGAGGCAGAGGCACCACAATTTGTAGTTGGTTTTGTAAAATACGATATATGGTTGAGACAGCATGTGGAACATTCATGCGTCCAGCACATAATCGTTCAAAGTTTGTTAATGGTCTAACAATGTCCGATAGTGACAGGGTTTTTAAGTAGCTACAGAGTCTGGCATGGTCAAGCCATAGGGTTTTCGTCTCTCGGTCTGTTGGGCATAATACTGTAAGGGGTTTGACTCCTGTTTGTGTGACATAATCTTTTAGTGTAGGGTGGGAAGATTTTTTGAGGTGTAAAAAGGATGGAGAATCACTATCTACAAGGAAGGAGGGGTTTCCAAATATGGGAGTCATTGGGCCTGGATGGATTGTCAGGTGTAGGGTCCGGTTTGTGTCTTGAATGCTAAACGCAATTGACGGGTCAAAAATGAGGGGTTCTTGTTATCAATGTTAGTCGGGGACCAGATCAAAGATAATGGGTTGCTCCCCTCATGTCCCGTCTCGACCTCTACCCACCTCTTCTTTTCCCCCATATAAAAAAGATCTAGAATGCATCTATCCACGGCCGCATAGTTGTAGAGTTTCAGGTCAGGAAGACCGACTCCACCACAACTGGTCTGCTTGTGCAGCAGTGAGAGTGACAGCCTAGGGTGGCCGTGGGACCATATGTATCGCCTAATTATTAGTTTCAGCCTCGAGAAATAGGATGCTGGTAGATGGATGGGCACTGCCTGAAAAATGTATAGTAGTCTAGGCAGGATGATGGACAAGATTACATTTCACCCACTAGAAGGTAGAAATTGATGATAAAAAGCCACTTTAAAAGCGTACTATTAATTGTTTGATTAGTTCATATTTTATAGAAGGATGATTTAACTACTGTACTATTCTTATTAAACACTAATGACATAAATGACATGCTTAGTGATATAATAGAAAACAAATTTACATGTATAAATAGAGGTTAACATTTTTGGTTCTTTTAATCTTGTTTACTCAAACTTGAGGATATGATCACCTTTTTTCTTTTGTTTTGTTCAATGCATTCAGGTTGAAAATGTTGAGCGTTGTGTTCTGATGATTAAGATATATTTATCCTGGCATTTACGAGATTTGTTTTTTTGTGTTTCTTTTTTGTTGCATATAAATGTTTTATTAAATAAGTTGTAATAACTCATACAACCATAAAATAAAAAATATATAAATTTGACAGGTCCCAAGTTGAATCTCTGCACAAATATAACCAGGAACACAAGTGTAACACACAGGCATTTTTTTCACAATTTTCAAACTAACAATTGTGCATCAAAATTGTGAATTTGATTTTTCCAAAACAAAATATAAAGAAACATAGGTCTTGTGACATATCAAATGAAAGCTGGTACCATTCTGAGTAAAATGATGCCTCTCCAACTTCATTATCTTATTTCTAGCCCGAGATAACAAAATGTAAAGCCATACTAGGCCAAAATTCACACTTTTTAAAACTTTAAATATCTGTAAAAAATTAACTGATTAAGAAAAAAATTTAAAACTTTTAATTTGTAATTAACTAAAGTTGTACTTCATATAGAATAATAATAAAAAAAAATCTAAAGACGTCAGGTAAAAAAAAAATATTCATATTTACATCACTTCATATGGAATGACCCATTGACACTATTAATAGTAAAATATTTTAAAATATGATCCCATCGCGATCCCAACTTGAAATTTGGTACAGATGTGGCTAAGAGCATAGCAGACACGTGCAGTTTTTGAAATATTTAAATTATGCAGATTTTTCAGAAATGTGTTTTAAAATATTGTGTTTGCGATCGCATGGGTAAAATATTAACAAAGATACTCTTGTGACATGTTACTAATTGCAGGAAAGGGGGGGAGGGGAGACCTGCAGCCAGTATACTCACAAGGCTCCTCCACTGGATCTAGTGGTTGGCGTCCACCTCAATAATCATAAAGAAATGTATGGACGATCCAGTGGCATGCTTCATAATCCTTTTATTGTGAGATTATAAAAACATCACAGCGCACAGGGGGTGCTTCTGGACGCGTTTCGGAGGAACTAGCCCCCTTAATCATCAGATGATTAAGGGGGCTAGTTCCTCCGATACGCGTCCAGCAGCACCCCCTGTGCGCTGTGATGTTTTTATAATCTCACAATAGGGTCATTCCATGTTAAGTGATCCAAAAATGAATATTTTTTTTCCCTGACGTCTTCAGATTTTTTAATTTTTTTTCTATATGAAGTACAATTTTAGTTAATTACAAAAAAAAAAAAGTTTTTAATTTTTTTCTTCATCAGTTAAGTTTTTACAGATTTTTAAATTTTTAAAAAGTGCGAATTTTGGCCTGGTATGACTTTACATTTTCTATCATATCTCGGGCTAGAAATAAGATAGAGACACAAAATAAACACCGTTGTACTCAGAATGGTACAGGCTTTCACCAGATATGTCACAAGAGGATCTTTGTTAATATTTTACCCATGCGATCACAAACGCAAAATTTTAAAGCGGGTCATTCCATGTCAAGTGAACCAATGATTATTACCTCTATATTTTTAATTCTTTTGAGATTTTGTTATTTGATAATAGCATGTCAGACAATGCAAAATGTGAAGAGAAATTTTTTTTAAAAAATTTATTTTTTTTTAAAAATGATTTTCAAAGTTCGGAAAAAGTGCGAATTTCGCTGTTGCCTGCCTTTACGTTTCTCCTCATAACTAAGGCTAGGAATAAGATAGAGAGACAAAATAAACACCATTCTACTCAGAACTATACAGGCTTTCACCAGATATGTCACAAGAGGATCTTTGTTAATATTTTACCCATGTGATCGCAAGCGCTAAACTTTAAAACGCATTTCCGAAAAATCAGCGCGCTTTAAATATTTCAAAAACGCCCATATGTCTGCTTTGCTCTTAGCCACATCTGTACCAAATTTCAAGTTGGGATCGCGATGGGATCATATTTTAAAATATTTTACTATTAATAGCGTCAATGGGTCATTCCATATCAAGTGATCTAAATATGAATATTTTTTTTTACCTGACGTCTTTAGATTTTTTTTTATTTTTTTTCCCTTTATGAAGTTCTACTTTAGTTAATTACAAATTAAAAGTTTAGAATTTTTTTCTTCATCAGTTAATTTTTTACAGATTTTTAAAGTTTAAAAAAAGGGTGAATTTTGGCCTGGTATGACTTTACATTTTTTTTATCTTGGGCTAGAAATAAGATAGAGAAACAAAATAAACACCATTCTACTCAGAACTGTCCAGGCTTTCACCAGATATGTCACAAGAGTATATTTGTTAATTTTAATTTTTTACCCATGCGAACGCAAACGCAACATTTTGAAACGCATTTCCGAAAAAACGTTTTAATAAAAATTTTCCAAAACTGCCCATGTGTCTTTTATGCTCTTAGCCACATCTGTACCAAATTTAAAGTTGGGATCGTGATGGGATCATATTTTAAAATATTTAACTATTATAGTGTCAATTCAAAAATCTTGAATTCAGATCTGTTCAACCTGTGGTCTAAAAGCGTGGGGTCTATATTTATCAAATCCATTATTTTTAGACATTACTGTATTATTTTGATATGTTACAGCTTAGAAGCAGGAGAGGACATATAGGAAAAAGCTTTGTTAGGGCTCAACCTGAGAAAGCACAGGGATAGACAGTGAATGCAGAGCAGATGATAGGCCAGCAGCTCTGTCAATCATGTTAAGTGTCTACCCACTGCATTTAGGAAGTAAGACAGCTCGTTCAGACCTTTCATGTCCTGACATGTCTGGACATCTTCACTCCTGAACAAACAATAGTCTGTACAAAGCCATCAAGGCTGTGTACTAAAATATGGGTGAGTAAATATATTAATAGTTTAATGCTTTTATTATTAAGGGCCAATACACACAGTGCTATTCTTAGGGATCATCATTCAGAAAAACAGCCCCATTGATTTCTATGGGGTTCACCACATGCAGTGTTTTTGGAAACACTCAAGAGTGAGTAAATCACTGCTTGAACTACTTTTTAATCGCTGCAATAAACGCAGCATTTATCATTTATATAAAAAAAAGCTGCCATTTTTTTCACTAGCGATTAAACAAACTATCGCATATGTGGTAAAAACTTGGTAGAAAAACAAGCTGCCAAAACTGCAGCGTGTATCTGCAGACAGAAAAAACTGTGCGCGCTAGCCCTAAAACTCACTTTATAGTAATACAGTTCTATCTCAAGTGTACTGTAAATCTTTATTTTTATTACCTATCTTCCTTACTTAATATTAACTGTATTTTTCCCACACAGCAATGGCTGCTACTTCTCAAGAAACAGCATTTTATCATAGACACTGTTGCAATCCTTTTGAAAAAATATGAATATGATTGGCGCTGGTGGCTGGCTACTGTACTCTTCAAAGATTGTGAAAATGAAGAAGTAGAATTGACTTTATTGCATCCTTCTGGTCCAGCGCCATCCTTTGTGTATCCAAGAAAGCCAGACATTTTAAAAGTGCACAAAAATCAGATATTAACTCAGGCGGAGCCTAACACCGTGACAGGCCGGACATACTCTTTGACACACAAGGAAATGGCGATTGCTAATAAGCGTTTATGGACAAGATTACATTTCACCCACTAGAAGGGACAAATTGATAAAATGCCACTTTAAAAACATACTATTAATTGTTTGATTAGTTAATAATTTATAGAACGATGATTTAACTACTGTACTATTCTTATTAAACACTTCATAAATCACATGTTTAGTGATAGAATAGAAAACAAATTTATATGTATAAATAGGGGTTAACATTTTTGGTTCTTTTAATCTTGTTTAATCAAACTTGAGGATATGATCACCTTTCTTCTTTTGGTTTGTTCAATACATTCAAGTTGAAAATGCTGAGCGTTGTGTTCTGATGATTAAGATGTATTTATCCTGGCACTTATGGGATTTGTTTTTTGTGTTTCTTTTTTGTTGCATATAAATGTTTTATTCAATAAGTTGTGATAACTCATACAACCATATAAATGTTTTATTCAATAAGTTGTGATAACTCATACAACCATAAAATAAAAAATATATAAATTTGACAGGTCCCAAGTTGAATCTCTGCAAAATATAACCAAGAACACAATCAGTCATTTTTTCACAATTGCCCGTCAATAGTTTGAATTTGATATAAAGAAACATAGTCTTGTAACATATCAAATGAAAGCTGTTACTGTTCTGAGTAAAATGATGCCTCTCCCACTTCATTATCTTATTTCTAGCCTGAGACAAAAAAAATGTAAAGCCATACCAGGCCAAAATTCGCACTTTTTTAAAACTTTAAATATCTGTAAAAAATTAACTGATTAAGAAAAAAATTCAAAACTTTTAATTTGTAATTAACTAAAGTAGTACTTCAAATAGAAAAAAAAAATTTAAAAAATCTAAAGACGTCAGGTAAAAAAAAAATTCATATTTAGATCACTTGATATAGAATGACCCATTGACGCTATTAATAGTAAAATATTTTAAAATATGATCCCATCGTGATCCCAACTTGAAATTTGGTACAGATGTGGCTAAGAGCAAAGCAGACACATGGGCAGTTTTTAAAATATTTAAATGCCGATTTTTCGTAAATGCATTTTAAAATTTTGCGTTTGTGATCGCATGGGTAAAATATTAAAGATCCTCTTGTGACATATCTGGTGAAAGCCTGTATAATTCTGAGTAGAACGGTGTTTATTTTGTCTCTCTATCTTATTTCTAGCCTGAGTTATGAGGAGAAATGTAAAGGCAGGCAACACCGAAATTCGCACAATTTTCGAACTTTGAAAATCATTTTAAAAAAAATACATTTTTAAAAAAAAATTTCTCTTCACATTTTGCATTGTTTGACATGCTATTATCAATTAACAAAATCTCAAAAGAATTAAAAATATAGAGGTAATAATCATTGGTTCACTTGACATGGAATGGCCCAATAAAAGGATTATGAAGCATGCCACTGGATCGTCCATACATTTCTTTGTGACTCTTGTGACATATCTGGTGAAAGCCTGACAGTTCTGAGTAGATTGGTGTTTATTTTGTTTCTCTATTTCATTTCTAGCCCGAGATATGATAGAAAATGTAAAGTCATACCAGGCCAAAATTCGTACTTTTTTAAAACCTTAAAAATCTGTAAAAAATAAACTGATGAGGAAAAAAAAAAGTCAAAACTTTTTTTTTGTAATTAAAGTTGTAACATAGTAACATAGTTTTTAAGGTTGAAGGAAGACTTTAAGTCCATCTAGTTGAACCCATAGCCTAACATGTTGATCCAGAGGAAGGCAAAAAAAAAACATGTGGCAACACTAAGCTCCACATTGGGGAAAAAAATTCCTTCCTGACTCCAGATATGGCAATCACACTAGTTCCCTGGATCAACGCCCTATCAAAGAATCTAGTATATATAACCAGTAATATTATATTTTTCAAGAAAGACATCCAGGCCCTTCTTAAATTTTAGTACTGATTCACTCATTACAACATCATGTAGCAGAGAGTTCCATAGTCTCACTGCTCTTACAGTAAAGAATCCGGGTCTGTGATTATGATTAAACCTTCTTTCCCCCAGACGTAGAGGATGCCCCCTTGTCCCCATCTCAGGTCTAAAAGTAAAGAGATCATTAGAAAGTTCTCTGTACTGTCCCCTTATATATTTATACATTATTATAAGATCACCCCTAAGCCTTCGTTTTTCCAAGCTAAATAACCCCAAGTTTAATAACCTCTCTTGGTATTGCAGACCCCTTAGTCCTCTAATGACTTTGGTCGCTCTCCTCTGGACCCGCTCTAGTTCAGCTATGTCTTTCTTATACACTGGAGACCAGAATTGTACACAGTATTGTAAGTGTGGTCGCACTAGTGACTTGTATAGAGGTAAAATTATGTTCTCCTCATGAGCATCTATGCCTCTTTTAATGCTTCCCATTATTTTATTTGCCTTTGCAGCAGCTGCCTGACACTGGCCACTAAATGTGAGTTTATCATCTACCCATACACCCAGGTCTTTTTCAGTGACAGTTTTGCCCAGTGTTTTACAATTAAGCACATAATTATACCTTTTGTTTCCTCTGCCCAAGTGCATGACTTTACATTTATCCCCATTAAAGCTCATTTGCCATTTAGTAGCCCAAGCTTCTAGTTTACATAAATCCTCCTGTAATATAAAATTGTCCTCCTCTGTATTGATTACCCTGCAGAGTTTAGGGTCATCTGCAAATATTGAGATTCTACTCATAAAAAAGCCAAGAAGCCAGCGCTGCCTAAGGTTAGCACGCAATACAAAAAGTGCATGTGCACATAATTTCTAACTGTACTTTAAACTGAGACATTTGGCAAACAATTGATCAATTCTTTGAGCTACCCCGCCACGTCACAGCATTCTCAGATGGGGCAGTCCTACTCTACATTTTTTAATTCGCTGTGCCATTACGGCCTCCTGAATGCATTAAAAGCAGAACCATATCAAATGCACACGTACCTGAAGCATTACTGAACTACTCCCATGGCGCCAGAAAAGCAGCGCAGATAAAGGCAGACCAGGTCCGGACATGACATCCGGACATTATCAGATCTGACCCCCACACTGCCCAACCAACAACCATTGACGTGGCGGGGTAGCTCAAAGAATTAATCAATTGTTTGCCAAATGTCTCAGTTTAAAGTACAGTTAGAAATTATGTGCACATGCACTTTTTGTATTGCGTGCTAACCTTAGGCAGCGCTGGCTTCTTGGCTTTTTTATTTGAGATTCTACTCTGTATGCCCCCTACAAGATCATTAATAAATATATTAAATAGAAGCGGGCCCAACACTGACCCCTGTGGTACCCCACTGTAAACTGTGACCCATTCTGAGTGTGTTCCATTAATAACCACCCTTTGTTTCCTATCAATAAGCCAGTTTTTAACCCACTTACATACTTCATATAGAACTTACGTACTTCATATAGAAAAAAAAAAATCAAAAAAAATCTGAAGCCGTCAGGTAAAAAAAATATTCATAGGTAGATCACTTGATATGGAATGACCCTTTGCCATATTTTTATATATATATATATATATAATATATATATATATATATATATATATATATATATATATATATATATATATATGTATTTTTTTGTTTAATAAAATATACTATTTTATTTAGCATTGTGTATGAATATATATCACCAGGTAGCCAAGTCTTTGGCTGTGACACCAGTTGCATAAGCAAGGGGTCGCTTGATGGCGCTACTTCGTCGTAGTGCAATGTTTTTTGCACTATAAGAAGCACCGGACCATAAGGCACATCCAGGTTTCAGAAGTAAAAAAAATAGGGGAAAAAAAAAAGATTTTAAGAGAAAAATGTGGTAAAAGGGGAAGATAGCACCACGGGACTGAGCAGTGTTGGTAAACTACAGTATAAAATGCCAGAAGGTGAATATAAGAACCAGGAGAAGGGGCTTATATTTAAAGCGCCACCCCAGTGCTGAAGAAAAAACACTGGAGTGCTGCTTTAAGATAGGTTCAATTCATATCAAGGGAGAACTATAACTCCCAGCATGCCAAAGGATCTGCAGGGTATGCTGGGAATTATAGTTCTTCCTTGATATGAATTGCACCTATGAGATCTTAAAGCAGCACTCCAGTGTTTTCTCTTCAGAACTAAAGTGGTGCTTATATGTAAGCCCCCTCCCCTGGTTCTTATACTTACATTTAAAAGCACCCCTCCAGTGTTGAAGAAAAAACATTGGAGTACTGCTTTAAAATCTCATAAGTACAATTCATATCAAGGGAGAACTATAACTCCCAGCATGTCCTGCAAATCATTTTTCATGCTGGGAGTTATAGTTCACCACGAGTAGTAGAAAGCCTGTATGTATAGTTCTTTATTAACAATTAAAATTCATTCTAAGGTTTTATACTTACATTAACTGCAGTCACTGTGATCGTGCAGCCGATCTAAAACATTTCTGTCTCATATTGCAGGACCTGTGATGAGATAATAAAGAGGGCAGGCTGGAGCATCACATGACAGCACTCCTTCATTACATGTGATGCTCCAGCCTGCCTACTTCATTACCTCATCACGGGTCCTTCAACTTCAGATAGAAGTGTAAAGGCCCAGTTACACGGCACGACGTTGAAACACTGATGGCAACGATCTCTGGGCGCGTGGTCGTTTTTGACATCATTTCAACATTGCTGGTGAGATCTCACATGTCTAGATATTGTGGACAACTCACCAACAATGTTGTGAGCAGGTATCGTTCGCCAACCCCGCAAACTATCCCTGCTCATTGCTGTAAATGGACGAAGTCGTCCATGACATCGGTATCGTGGCGTCACACAGAACGATGCAGCAGGTTGCTGGAGTTGAGATCGTCAGGTTTACCAACATGTTTTCCACAGGAGTTCCCATGTTGGTAAACCTGTCAACTCCGATCCAACGATTTATCGATGCAACTTGCCAGAGTCACACGCAATGAGGTCGCAATGACATCGCTGGTACACCTCCAAACCTGTGACGTATCAGCGATATCGTGCCGTGTAACTGGGCCTTCAACGCTAAGTATCAGAACCACATGGTTTCCCCTGCGCTGGATACAGCAGCGGGGACATTCTCCTGCCTCCCCCATACTCTCACTTCCCCACTGCCCCCTCCCCAAAGCCAGCCACAGTACATACGCACCATAAGATGCACCCCACACTTTCCTCCAGGATTTGGAGGGGGAAAAAAGTGTGTCTTATGGTGCGAAAAATACGGTAAGTAAATGGGGTCACTTTGCAACCAGTATGGTGCTATGACAAGCAAGGTGCAAAAAACGTGACTAGGGTGGCCTTGTTTTGACTTGCAAAAAAGAAAAAAAAACCCTCTTTTGACCTGATAACAAGTCCTCTCTAAGGAGCACTAAAGAGAATTTCTGTGGTTGTTTTAATCAGTCAGGCACTGCACCCAGAGTGTTCCTCTAAGGAAGCATTTCAGTCATAACAATTTGAGAGTATTTTCCCATCATGATACAATGTCTAATACTAGAACACATGATATTGCAGTGTGTTTTAGGAAATGTAATAGAATTGCTATAATATGCAAGCACTAAATTTTTACTTACAGCAATAGTTTTTTCTTTGATACCTCCTACAGGCAAGATTTTCCCAGTCAATGACACCTCTCCAGTCATTGCTACATTTTGGCGAATTGGACGTCCCAGAGCAAGAGAAAGCAGTGCAGAGACAATTGTGCAGCCTGCACTCGGACCATCCTTTGGTGTAGCACCCTAGACAGAACAAAGTCAATTTTTACAGTCTAACTTCCTATTATATTATTTTACATTTGTAATATATTTGATCAGAGAAATCTGTGTCTTTCTCCTCCTGAACTGATGATATAATTTAAAAATTCTCAATTCATTGGTAAAATGTATCTTAAGTGAATAAAGACATTCCCATTATTGGAATAGGAGATGACAGCTGGTGATTATAAAGATCAAAGGAAAACTGTTGCTTCATGAAAACTTGCAGAAGAATGTCTATATCTTCCTCTAGCTCCTCCCTCTTGCCCCCAGATGGCTGTCTGAGTCATGGGGGGGCAGAGTAGAAGCTGTAGTCTCTCTCCGAGAGATGCTGGTATTCTAAAGGAATCACAGAACTGAAGTTTAAGGAAGGTTTTCTTTATGTGTTTGATAGATCGAAAAGATGCAATTTTTTTGCTGAATTTTCCAGGACTGGGTCGAGAGTAACACTGAGGTCACTTCACAACACCACTGTGTACCCTGTACCAAGGGGATAATTTTGTTATTAGTCATTAGTATGTGCCAGTTTTTGAATAACAACTAGCTGGGGCCCCTTCTTCATTTTGGGCAACCTGTAGTTGTGTATATTTGTATATTTTAAGTGATTTTAATTTCCTCGTTTGTGAGTGCTTAAAGGTATCCTGTCACGTCCAAAATGCCCACTCCTAACATCACAAGGAGCAGGAGCAGAAGAGGAGGGCAGACCCAGAAGAAGAGGAGGAGATGGCAGACATATAGAGGGGGCGGAACACACAAGGAGAAGGCAGGGCGGATTGTGCCAGCAGCAAGAACCTCTTATTCTGATCCAACCCAGGGGATCTCTTAACTGTGAGGTTCTTACAGTCTTTTTTAAAGGTTACAAGGGGGATAGAGTCATGGGGGACCCCTTCCCAGAATGCAGCAGACATGCTGCATTCAGTGCTGCATTCAGTTTGCCAAGCATCAGGGGCGTGACAGGTCCTTTTTAAAGCAGAGAAACAATGTAAAAAATACAATACAATAATTAACCCCTTCCCGACCTTTGACGCTGTGCAACGTCATGAAAGTCAGACGTTGCATGTCATGGCGGTTACCGCGGCACCACTGCCGCGGTAACCGCCATCGGGCCCCGCGGTGCTCTGTGATTCCTATCACAGAGCACCGAGGCTCGAGGTCGGGGTGGGGGGGATACCCCACCTAGTCCCAAGGATCACTGTGATTGGCTGTTGAAACAGTAAATCACAGTGATACTGTCTCCAGCTATAGAAGGGGCGGTCAGAACCCCTTCTATAAGCTGGAGCGCTGGAGGGGGTGGGGATCGCCCCCTCTAGCGCTGATGGGGAGAGATCTGATCACTCCCTATCATCTTCACTAAGATGGCGGTGGTCCAGGCACTTTTGCCAGCCGCCGCCACCAGGTGAGCCGCCGCTTCTCTGCAGCTCGATCCCCCATGCAGGGGGATTGGGCTGCAGAGTAGCGATCTGGCAGCCTGGCCGCAGTGATCCAGTTAGTGGATCACTGTGCCCATGCTGTCAGATCGCCTTCTGCAGCTTGATCTCCATGCAGAGGGATCGGACTGCAGAGCAGCGATTTGACAGCCTGGACGCAGCGATCCACTATGGACGGTGGATGTAGCAGAGGCGATCGAGCGTCGTCGGACCTTCGTTGTGGACTACGTTGGAGGCGATCGAGCGTCGTGTGACCTTCGTTGTGGACTACATCGGATCTTTATAATAAAGATGGAGTCCGAATTTTGTTGGTGAATTTTTTTCCAAATAAAAAGATTTTTTTCTGTGCGGTGTATTTTTTTTACTATTTACTAGAGATTCCTAATGACCGGGTCTAACATTGGCTCGACATTATGAATCTCGGGCTTAGTGCCAGCTGCCAATAAAAAAGCTGGCATTAACCCCTTTATTACCCAGTTTGCCACTGGCACCAGGGCAACTGGAAGAGCGTGGGTATAGCCCCAGAAATTGACGCTTCAATTAATGCACCATTTTCTGGGGCGGCTACGGGCTGCAATTCGCAGCATGGGGGGTCCAGAACACTTGGGCCTCTCCATGCTGAGGATTCCAGCCCTCAGCTGCCTAATTGTACCTGGCTGGACCGAAAATATTTCGGAGCCCCACGCCATTTTTTTTTCTTCTAGAATTCGTTCTAGAAATAAAAAAAAATGGGCTTCGCTGTATTTTTGGTTGCCAGATAGGTACAATGAGGAAGCTGGGGGTTGGGGCAGTCCGTAGCTGTCGAGTTGTACCTGGCTGGGCCAAAAATAAGGCGAAGTCCATTTTTTTTTTTTTATTACTTCTACAAATAAAATGACAGAGCTTCTCCATATTTTTGGTTGCCAGCCAGGTGCAACTTGGCAGCTGGGGGGCTGGAATCCTCAGCGTGGAGAGACCCAAAGGTTGTGGGCCCCCCACACTGCAAATTGCAACCCACAGCCACCAAGGAAAATAGCGCATTCATTAGAGGCGGCATTTTCTATTGCTGTATCCCAACTCTTCCAGTTGCCCTTGTGCTGGTGGCACACAGGGGCTTTCCATTCGCGACATGGTGTCCACTAACAAGTTGAATGGAAAAAAGAGAATTTTGTTTACGTACCGTAAATTCTTTTTTCTTTAATCATCAATGGGAGACCCAGACAATGGGGTTTAGGGCTCCGCCCTCCGGAGGTCACACTAGGTACTACAAGTTTGTAGACACCGCCTCCTCCGCTTATAAACCCCCACCGTAGGGAACATCCTCAGTTTAGTCCATAAGCTGCGAGGAGAAAAATGAACCACACCCGAAACATCGGGAAGAATACCGTGCACAGACGGTTTGAACAACCCGGAAAACACTGTCTCAACAGAGAACAGATCAAATGCAAACATGCAACGGAACAACTGGGTGGGTGCTGGGTCTCCCATTGATGATTAAAGAAAAAAGAATTTACGGTACGTAAACAAAATTCTCTTTTTTCTGGTCATCATAATGGGAGACCCAGACAATGGGGATGTCCTAAAGCAATACCCCAGGGCGGGAAGAGTTCCTCAACAAGACGGATAATACACGGTCCCCCTTAAAGGTGGGCAACCGCCGCCTGGAGGACCCGCCTGCCCAAACTTGCGTCCGCAGAGGCATGGGCATGCACCATATAGTGCTTTGAGAAAGTGTGCAGGCTGGACCAGGTGGCCGCCTGACACACCTGTAGAGCAGATGCTCGATGTCCCAAGGCCCATGAGGCACCTACAGCTCTAGTAGAGTGTGCCTTCAAACCCACCAGGAGAGGCAAACCAGAAGACCGGTATGCCTCCTGAATGGGAGCCTTGATCCATCTGGCCAAGGTCGACTTCGAAGCCGCGGACCCCTTACAGCGACCCATCGTGAGGACAAATAAGGAATCCGAACTCCTAAAGGAGGCGGTCCTGGACACATAAATGCGTACAGCTCTCACGAGATCCAGAGTATGGAGGTCGCGCTCAACCTGATGAACGGGAGCGGGGCAAAATGATGGGAGAACAATCTCCTGGTTTAGGTGGAAAGTTGAAACCACCTTCGGCAAGAATTCAGGCCGCGGGCGCAACACCACCTTGTCTTGGTGAACCACCAGAAAGTGTGACTTGCACGAAAGTGCAGCCAATTCTGAGACCCTTCTCAGAGACGTAATTGCCACCAGAAAAACCACCTTCTGGGACAGACGAGAGAGAGATGTCTCTCAGTGGCTCAAACGGCGGTTTCTGCAGTGCCGCCAGGACCATGTTGAGGTCCCAAGGGTCCAGAGGTCGTCTGTAAGGCGGAACCACCCGAGACACCCCCTGCAGAAATTGACGAACCTTCGGGAGGAGCGCCAAGCGCCTGTCAAACAGCACTGAAAGTGCTGATACTTGACCTTTCAGAGAGCCAAGGGATAATCCCAACTCCAAACCCGACTGTAGGAAGGCCAACAATGTCGGGATGGACAAGGGCCACGGTGAGCGTCCACCAGAGGCACACCAGGAGAAAAAGATTTTCCACGTTCTGTGGTATATCTTCCTGGAGACAGGTTTCCTTGCCCGATTCATCGTGGCAACCACCGTAGGAGAGAAGCCCCTGGATGTCAGCAACCAGGCATCAAGAGCCATGCAGTCAATCTGAGGGCCCTGGAATTGAGGTGGAAGAATGGGCCTTGCGCGAGTAGATCTGCGCGTTCTGGAAGAGCCCACCGGTGTCCGCCTGACAGTTGCCAGAGGTCCGGGTACCAGGACCTCCGGGGCCAATCTGGAGCCACTAGAATGGCTACTCTGCATTCTGTCCTGATTTTCCACAGAACCCTGGGAATCAGAGCCAGAGGCGGGAACACATATGGCAGCTGGAAGCTGGACCAACTCAGGATCAGGGCATCCGCCCCCAGAGACTGAGGATCCCACGATCGTGCCATGTATTGGGATACCTGATGATTCAGCCGTGAGGCCATCAGATCCACGTCCGGAGTGCCCCATTTGCTGCAGATGTCCCGGAAGACGTCTGGATGCAGGGACCACTCTCCGGCGTCCATCCCCTGTCGGCTCAGGTAGTCGGCCTCCCAGTTCTCGACCCCTGGGATGTGAACTGCGGAGATCAGGCAGCCGTTTTCCTCCACCCAGGCTAGAATGCGGTGGACTTCGGCGAGGGCCTGAGCACTTCTGGTCCCTCCCTGATGATTTATGCAGGCGACGGCCGTCGCATTGTCGGACTGAACCCGAATGGGTTGTCCTGACAGGAATTTCTGAAACGCCAGGAGCGCCAGATAGACCGCCTTGATCTCCAGCACGTTGATCTGTAATGCCGACTCCGACTGAGTCCAGAGGCCTTGAGCCCTGGGGTGCAAGAACACCGCACCCCAGCCTTTTAGACTGGCGTCGGTGGTCACCACTAACCATGACGGTTTTAGAAAGGACCGGCCCCGTGACAGATGAAGTGGCTGGAGCCACCACTGTAGGGAGTCCCTGGTCGATTGTGACAGCGTCACCAGCCGATTCAGAGAAATCGTCCTTTTGTCCCATCGGCGAAGAATCTCCAACTGGAGAGGACGGAGGCGAAACTGTGCGAAAGGCACCGCCTCTATCGCCGCTACCATGCGTCCCACCAGCTTCATCAACCCCCGTAGGGAAGATTGTGGTGACAGGAGAACATTCTGCACTCCTGATTGGATCGCAAGCTGTTTGGCTTGAGGTAGGGACACCAGGGCTGAGTCCGTGTGGAAGTCCATGCCCAGATATGTCAAAGACTGGGTCGGAATCAGGGTCGACTTTGGAATGTTGAGAAGCCACCCGAACTGTTCCAGAGACTTCATGGTCACCTCCAGGCTCACCCGACAAAGGTCTTCCGATGGCGCCCTGACCAGCAGGTCGTCCAAATAGGGAATGACGGCGTGTCCCTGCACATGCAGGAGAGCCATCATTGAGGCCATCACCTTTGTGAACACTCGCGGTGCCGAGGCTAGCCCGAATGGCAGTGCCACAAATTGGACGTGTTCTTCCCCCACTGCGAATCTCAACCAGCGCTGATGAGCCGGTGCAATGGGCACGTGAAGGTAGGCGTCTCGGATTTCTATGGACGCCAGGAAGTCTCCCTGTGACACAGCCGCGATCACGGAGCGCAGGGATTCCATACGGAACTTCCGAACCAACACGTGGCGGTTGAACAACTTGAGGTCCAGAACCGGACGAAAAGAGCCGTCCTTCTTTGGGACAATAAAGAGGTTGGAGTAAAAACCCCTGAACCTCTCTCCCGTGGGTACTGGGACCACCACTCCGTCTCTGCGGAGTCCCTCCAACACCAGATGAAAAGCCTGAGCTTTGTCTAGGGATGGAACAGACCGATGGAATCGGTGTGCCGGCTGTGACGTCAGCTCTATCCTGTAGCCTTTTGAGACTACGTCTCGGACCCACTGGTCTTGAACGTGGAGAAGCCATCTGTCCTGGAAAAGAGACAGGCGGCCCCCCACCTGTGGGGAGACAGGATGAAGGAGCGAGTCATGCCGAAGCGGGTTTAGGGGTGTCAGCTGCAGCCCCTGCCGGCTTCTTTTGGCGACTTTTGTTGCGCCACTGAGTGGAGGGCTTGCCCCCACGGTCCGCGCGAGCGGACGCCGCTGATGACTGCGAGCTGGGGCGAAAGGACCACTGTTTTGGGTTCCTTTTCACGGAATACCGTGGCTTAGGCTTATTCTGCGGTATCTTAGACTCAGCAGAATCCTTTATCAGCTTGTCCAGCTCGGTGCCGAAGAGCCTGTCACCAGCAAACGGAAGATTTTGCAAAATCTTCTTAGACGTGGCATCTGAGTCCCAAATACGCAGCCACAACAACCTGCGGATCGCTATAGCATTGGCCGAAGCCACAGCCGAGCGAGTGGCAGTTTCCAAAGTTGCCGTCCTGGCGTAATCCGCATAAGCCCTTGCTCTGTCGGTGAGTGCCAGGACCTCTGGGCTGGCCCTAGCTAGATCAGAGATACCATCCAAGCAGGAGGTAATCGCTTGTAGGGTCCAGACCGCGGCAAAATTAGGGGCAAATGAAGACCCCACAGCCTCATAGGAAGACTTGGCGAGTTGCTCGACCTGTCTATCAGTAGCATCCTTCAATGAGGAGCTATCAGAGGCAGAAAACAAGGAGCGTGCAGCAATCCTAGTCATGGAAGCGTCCACCTTAGGGGACTGTGACCATTCCAGAAGCACCTCCTGAGGAAAGGGAAAGCGAAGGTCCTTAGGTTTACGGACATAACGCCGCCCAGGATGTAACCTGGGTGCTCTAATCACCCTTCCAAAATTAGTGTGATCCATAAAGGACCCACTTGGTCTCGCCTCCGGCCGCAGCCATTGATAGACCTCCTTGGGGTGAACAGTCACCTCCTCAGGAGGAGTGACCAGACGTAATGTCTCATTGATGGAGGACACCAGATCCTCCACCCCATCTGGAGGTTCAGAGACAGACCCGAGAGTAGAACCCCCATCATCTTCCTCACCATCAGAGGAACGCTCCTCCTCAGAGGGAGCTTGGAGCTCTGGAGAGGCCTCACGAGCTCGCTTAGGGGGTCTCACAGAAGAAGTAAGAAGCACCCGGGGGTAACTGGGAGGAGTAGCTGGGTTTTCCAGCCTCCTATGAAGTGCCTCCAGGGATTGCGACATGGAGGACATCTGGGACAGCAGAGATTCATTTATCTTATTCTGCGCTTCCCATGTCCCTGGGATCACCCGAACCTCAGGGTACAGACCCGCAGATTCTGATTCAACAGTAACTGTCCGGGTCTCTGGGCGTCCGCAATTATTGCAGGACCCCTCCACCAGTGAACCGTTGCATGTAGCGCAGGTAATGGTGCCATCTGCCGCCTTAGCAGCATGCTTCCTTACTGAGGACATCGCCACAGTAGGGGGAAATAAGCCAAGTTGTAACAAACAAACCGGAGATCCCGGTGGCTTACCGACCGCAGTAAGCGGTAGGAGGAAGCGGTGTTCGTGTGTGACCTCCGCGAGTTCCGGTCTCCCCTGGAAAGTGCAGACACACGCTGCAGCCAGATCCCAGCCGGGAAGAGAGGGAGAAGATGGCCGCCGACAGTAAAGTCATAGGCGTGGCCAGGAACACGCGGGAGAACACAAAACACGCCCATCGGTGATGTCACCGTAAGAGCTGCTTCCTCCTCCTCCAGGCAGCCTCAGTAATGGAGGTGCCAGAGCCCGCAGCGCGGGAAAAGAGTGTGTAACAATACACATACACACACCGACTGCATGCACAAAACAAACATCAGCAGTCTACAGCCTCAGCCCCTGAGACACACAGGGCGGTCAGCCAGAGTGACCCCAGCACAGGGTACACCGACAGAACCGCGGACCCGAGGGTAACCGCGCGGTCTGAGTGTCATGACACCAAGTGACAGACACTACCCCCAGGCACACAGGAGACACACCAGGTGCCTCAGTGCCGGTCCGGTCTGTAAGCACCTTTAGGGAGGCCTCGGACGGGGGTACAGCACCAGTCCGGAGTGTAAGCACCATTTAGGGAGGCCTCGGACTGGGCTGGCTCCGTCCGGTCTGTAAGCACCATTTAGGGAGGCCTCGGACGGAGCGGAGCTGTGCAAGGCTCCAGGCTCCCCCTCTCCAGAGCTTCCATGGAGGGATGGAAAGGAAGGAGCTCGACAGCGTACCGGGAGAACAGCAAGTGTCCAGGCTAAAAAGCCCTCCGGTACCTCCACCAGCGTGTTCCACAAAGGGTGAGCGGGGAGACTGTCGAGGGTCCCGACCGGGACCATTTACCTTGTCTTCATACGCCATCACGTAAGCTGTGAGAATGCAGTGAAGTGCAAGCAAAGCGTGATCCTCCGAGCACACTAAGTTAAAAACTGAGGATGTTCCCTACGGTGGGGGTTTATAAGCGGAGGAGGCGGTGTCTACAAACTTGTAGTACCTAGTGTGACCTCCGGAGGGCGGAGCCCTAAACCCCATTGTCTGGGTCTCCCATTATGATGACCAGAAAATTAGCTTCAATTGTTAGCGGACACCATGTCATGTATGGAGAAGCCCCTGCATGCCTAAACATTGGAGCTCCCCACAAGTGACCCCATTTTGGAAACTGGACCCTCCAAGGAATGTATCTAGATGCATAGTGAGCACTTTGAACCCCTAGGTGCTTCACAAATTTATCTGTAAAAATGAAAAAGTATTTTTTTTCCACAAAAATTTTCTTTTTTAATTTTTACGGATCAATTTCTGAAGCACCTGGGGGTTCAAAGCGCTTAGGCTGCCTTCAGATTTGCAGATGCCTCCGCAGCGTTTTGCGGAGGCATCTGCAAGCATCTGCATGCAGACGGCAGCCCCTATGTTTATAATGGAGCGCACGGCGGTCTGGAGATGATTGCAGACCGCCGTGCGCACCCATTCACTCCTATATGTGATCTGTGCGCAGGCGGATGCCTGCGTACAGATCACACACTCTCGTCCGCACCAGGGACGCGACATGTAACTTCTTTTGGTAGGGCATTCCAGAGAGTTGGCGCAGCTCGGGAGAAGTCTTGGAGCCGGGAGTGGTAGGTTCGGATTAATGCAGTTAGTTGAAGGTCATTTGTGGAACGTAGAGAATGCGTCAAGTTACAGAGATGAGGGAGGAGCTGTAGGGAGGGGCTGCACTGTGAAGAGCTTGGTGGGTGAGAACAAGCAATTTGAATTGGATCCTGTAGTGTATAGGCAGATCAGAACTATAGCTGGATTAATGGTTTTATAAAAAAAAAAAAAAATCAAACTGACCTGCCTTTAAAAAATACTGAGAACAATAAAGGAATAACTCACCTCCGGCACGTGCAAATGAATGTGAGACGTCACTAAAAAGCCATTATCAGGGTTTTTCTTCATAAGGAAAGCACGTGCAAATGTGTAAGCAATTTTAGCACTCTCTTTCATAACATCTCCAAGCTGACCCGTTACTTCCAAGGAACCATCTTTATTATCTTTGTCTAACGGTCGACGGAGCGATGTCTCAATAAAAAGTGTTGAACCACCTGCAAAACAAAACGCAATGAAGAAGTTTAAGAGGACCTCTCATCAAAGTTTTTCATTTATGAAGTTATTGTGGTGCAGAGCAAAAATTTTTTCAATTTAAAATTTTTAATTTTGTCTCTTGGTTGCGCAGATATTGACAATCAAAATATTTTTCACCTAATGAGTTGAAATAAAGTTAAGTCTAAGTGGATGTTAGACAGTTTTCACTGGGGACGTTATACTTCTCCCTGTATGATGCTGACCAACCATAAGCCACAGCAACACAGAGGAAAGAAGGACACAGAGCTATCCATAGGTTAGAGAAGGTTTCTCAGTGTGTGAAATTAAATTTACAGCAGTGGCGACAGTGTTAGAAGAGGAGGAAAGCCAGGGCCAGATTAACACATGCCTACACCCTAGGCCAAAGGTCATAATTCTGTGCTGTCTCCCCCTCTGGAACTGGTATCCCTTCACTGCTACTAACTCTGCCCCCTTACGATGTTCTCCACCATTTAAAAGTTACTGTGGTGGCAAAGATGGAAGCAGAGAGTTGGTGTTGCACTCATATCTACTGCAGTGTCTCTCACCCAGGATCCAGGACGCCTTCCAAAGGAGCAGCAGGTAATAAACTGTGGTAGCTGTAGCACTAACGCTGCGACTGAATAAGACAGCGCAAGCTGAAGACATGGCCAATCTACATAAACTGCTCTATTTATTGAATGCACATGGATGGAACATTTAAAAACAGCATTTTAAATGGCTTTTTTCAAAATAATAATGAAAATTGGGAATTATTTGGTTGTTCTTACTTTTGTATATATGCCCCCTTCATTCCACTGACTGGTGTGCAATAGGCCATGGTCCAGTTTGGCTTTATGGAAAATCTGACCGAGGTAGATTATGTGTGCACGTTGAGTATTTGTAGATGCAGAAATATGTGCAACCAAGCAGAAAAATGCTGCAATTATTTAACATGCTGCAGAATAATAATGTTCAAAGTAAAAAAAATGCAAAACGTGCACAAAATGTCAGAATTCTCATTGACTTTGGTGGCAAAAGAATTTGCATACAGTTTTGTGACAAAACGGAACTGAAAGCACATCAAAAACACATTGTGCCGACAGCTGAATGGAGATTTTGTAGTGCGTCAGTTAAACTCCGCTGTACTGTCGTTTCCCCCACACGGACCTTATCTGAAAGGTATGTGTCATCTGTGCCCCAGTATTTTCTAATCATACAGGAGGTTAGACCAGGAGATCAGAGCAGTAAGGTATGGAGGGGTATGTTGGTTTTTTTTTTTGCCATGTTGCTGCCTGCTTACGATAGGTCAGCATCATACAGAGAAAGGAACATGCCCCAATAAAAACTCAAATAACACCTATTTAAACTGTAAAAAAAAAAAAAAAAAAAATTAACTCAGTAGGTGCCAAATACTTTGATACTAACATCAGCATCCAGAGATGAGTGAACCTTTCAAGGTTCGGATTGGTTGTAGAGATATTTGTATCTGTGAAAGTACAGGTTTGGGTGGTGTTAGAACTTGACCCTAACCTCATTTTAAGTCATTGATTGGCAGTCAGGTGCTCTGCCCACATATACACAGCCATAAGCAAACTACTTCCGGGGGTGGGAGGGCAAGGATTTGCTTTTTTTTTTTTTTCTTTTACATCCACCCTACAGCTGATAACTCTGTTTTTATTCCAAGGGCTCGCATTGGGCCAAGCACCAAGCACACACGAGCACAGCGATGCTCACACTAGTGTTTTTCATACATAAATCACTTACACTCATCCGAACAGGTTCGCTCATCTCTCAGCAATGTCGAAACAAAATGTTAATCATTTTTTTTATTGTATATTTTTAAATTCAGAGTTTTCTACCAGATGTGACAATTCACAGAAAATATCATGATGATTAAAATGTGATGGTTTATTCATATAATGCTCAAAGAGGTGTCTCCGGAGGTTCTGCAAAATCTAAACAGACCTTTTACGCAATTGGAAATTAAGAAAGTAATCTCAACGTTGAAAGATAATTCTGCACCGGGCCCGGATGGGTTTATAAATGAGTATTACAAATCTTTTGCGGGGTCTCTGGAGCCTTACCTCCTCCGCCTATTTAACTTTTGGCAATTTAAGGGAACTATCCCAGGGGAAGCTCTGGAGGCCACCATAACGACAATCCCTAAACCAGGCAAAACTCCAGACCGTCCTGAAAATTACCGCCCCATTTCCCTCCTAAATACTGACATCAAAACTACTGGCAACAAGACTGGGAGAGGTAATCCCCTCCCTTGTCCACCCTGACCAGGTGGGATTTGTGCAGGGGAGAGAGGCCCGGGACGGAACGAGAAGGATGCTAGACTTGATAGAGGTGGTGGAGAGAAAGGGTGCCCCCGGCGTATTCCTGTCTTTAGACGCAGAGAAAGCGTTTGATAGGGTACACTGGGGGTACCTCCGGGAGGTCCTCTCCTCCTTTGGTTTTTCAGGCCCTATCCTGTCCGCAGTCCTTAGTCTGTACACACACCCTTGTGCTAGGGTGTTTTCTGCAGGTGTCCTGTCTCGGGCATTCTCGATCACAAATGGTACGCGGCAGGGCTGCCCTCTCTCCCCCTTGATTTTCGCCCTCATGATGGAGCCTTTGGCGGTCTCCCTCCGTGGAGATGATTCTATCGAGGGGATATCAGTTGTGGGGGGAGAGACATGTGGTAGGCCTGTACGCTGATGATGTAATCATCTCCACCTTGAGTCCCACTTCCTCCCTTCCGGGGATAATGGGAGCTCTTAACAAATTTGCTGAAATCTCTTACTATAAGTTAAACACAAACAAATCAATGGTCCTCCCTGTCCATGTCTCCGTGGAGGAGGGGGCCCGTCTTAAGAAGATCTATCCCTTTGAGTGGTGCCCTCTGGGTATTCCATACTTAGGGGTCTTCCTCTGCCCCTCGGGACATAAAGCCGCCCAGAACATCCGCAAATTGATGGATGGCCTGCATCGGGCCCTCGAGGCGTTCCCCCTTGCCTCCATGACGTGGATAGCCAGGATTCAGGCAGTGAGAATGCTCTGGCTCCCGAAGATAATTTATATCTTTCGGTGCCTCCAGATCAGGTACCCAATGGGTCTGATCTCAAAACTGCAATCCTTAATCAACAAATTTTTTATGGGCAGGCAAGCCAGCCAGAGTGGGGAAGGCGATTATGTACTTAAAACTCCATAAAGGAGGCATGGGAATTCCCGATGTAATGTCCTATCTTAAAGCAATCATATTGGAGGGGGTGAGGTCCTGGTGGCGAGAGGAAATTTGTGATGGTTGGTGTCAGATAGAAAGGGCGGAATCCTTGGGAGACTCTCTGAAACTGCTTTTGGTAGCAGAATCCCTAGGCGAGCTGCCCCGACGCGACATGCTGCTCACAGTCAGGGCCCTGCTGGGTCTATGGGGGAGCTTCGCGGGGAGTTGGACGAAGCTGCCTGTTTCGGAGGTGTCTCTGGAGGCCTTCCGCCTGCTCATCCCCTCGCTGAACCTTTCTTGCTGGACTAAGGGGGGTGTTGGCTTTCTGGGCGACCTCTGTGTAGATGGTCACCTGTTGTAATTTAAAGACTTTCTAGTCAAGTACCCTTCCATGAGTTATACCTTTTTTCAATATGGTCAGGTAACACACTTCCTTCGATCTAAGACATGTCGGAGAGACCTCAAAACACCTGAGATCTCCCCCTGCGCCGTTTTGTGGGGTCAGACCCTAAATCTATGAAAGGTATCCCCCTCTTATACGGAGAGCTTCTGGAAATTTCGACCCCTACTAAGCTTGGTTACATGGGAAAGTGGGAAGAGGACCTAGATTTTAAAGCGGAACCTGAGGATTGGGAGGGAGTGGTTAATTGCGTAACCAAAGCCTCCAACTGCATTAATCATGTGGAGCTCCTCAAGAAAATTCACCTAAGATGGCATATTTCCCCAATAAAGTTAGCAAAATTCACCGAGGGAGGCTCTTCCCTGTATTGGAGAAACTGTGGTAAGAGGGGAGATCTGGCCCATATGTGGTGGGCCTGCCCCAGGTTGTCGCCTTTTTGGCTTATGGTCTCGAGCCTGCTGGAGTCCCTCACGGGGATTCAGTCGCTCCTGACGCCTCAGCTGGCAGTTCTCCACTTGGGGATAGAGGGCCTTCCTCCGGTTCTTAGACATCTTATCACATATGTATTGACAGCTGCGAGAAGCTGCGTGGCAGCCAAATGGAAGGCTGACTCCCCTCCCTCCATGTCACATCTGACAGACAAACTAAATTCTATCTTCTGCTTTGAATACTATTTGGCCATGGACGGACCCACGAGAAGATATGTAGCTGAAGCCTGGGATATCTGGGCTAATCATCCTTTAGCGATTCAGGTTCCCTTCTGAATTTGGAAGAAGGGTCTAGGCAAGCAAGCTCTAAACGGTACGGATCATCAGCTCAGGGATCCTTCTCCCCTTCCCCACTTCCCTCTTTTAGCTCTCCATTTAGTCCCCTCCCTCATATATAATTTTCTTCCTTTCTCTACGCCCCCCCCCCCCCTCATCCCCACTAGTTTTCCCTTCCCTCCTTGGAACATCCAGTTCTGACCTATCCAATTCCCACCCCCCTAATTCTCCTATCTACTCTTCCCTCTATAAGGCCCTCCAAACTCTCGTGAATGTATCAAACGCATATTGTTTTCACGGCGGAATTATGGTTTGTGGGACTTGGAATGGAAATTGGATCTTTAAGTTTCTGAGAATGTTTTGGCTCTCCAACGCCCCTTAGGGGGTCCCTAACTGAGTATAATGTATGTGTACATAAGCATATTCTCATGTCTCCTAACCATTCCTTTGGGCAATATACCATACATTGTGGATAGACTGGACTTACGTATCCACCCTGATTTTCTCCCTTCTCTTCCTTGCCCCTTCCCTCCTCCCTCCAGCCTGCTCCCCCCTATCCATGCCCATTTTGAGTAATCGTAGGGTCTTTTCCCCTGTTGTTACTATTGTTGTTTGTAATCTCTGTGATGGAAAATTAATAATAAAAATTATTGATGACATATAATGCTCAAAAAGAATCATTACAGCAAAATACATTATATTTTTGCAGTTACAAAGAAATAGTCCATTTGTCCTTTTAAAGTGAACCTGACCCCACAAACTGACCCCCCCCCCCCATCTTTAGACCTGTCCCTGCACCCCCTCATCATTTCTATCCCTTTTGCAGAAAAAAAATCGATTTTGTAAAGTAGAGAAAAGTTTATATTCACCTCGTCCTGTGTGAGTTCTCTGTTTCTGAATTAGTCTCAAAGGCGGGCCTGTCTGCTGCTCCCTTGTAATTATGCACGCCCCTCTCAGCTTGCCAAGAGCCTGGCCGCATCATAAAAGGGCCCGGGGCTAAAATCTGTCATACCTGAGCCCCGCCCCTTTAATGACGCGGCCTGGCTCTTAGCAAGCAGAGAGGGGCGTGCATAATTACAAGGGAGCAGCAGACAGGCCCGCCTTTGAGACTAATTCAGAAACAGAGAACTCACACAGGACGAGGTAAATATAAACTTTTCTCTACTTTACAAAATCGATTTTTTTCTGCAAAAGGGTTGGCTTGAAATGATAAGAGGGGTGCATGGACAGGTCTAAAGATGTGGGGGGGGGGTCAGTTTGTGGGTTCAGGATCACTTTAAATTGAAGTTTGTTCATTGTGTGAGACTGCAGCGGGTTGCAGCATGTGTCTCTGTGTCCAAATGTCCGAGAGCACCTGCAGTGGGCGACGACCCCCCTCCAATGAAACATGGTTATTAATATATGAACATGTGCTGAAATCTTGTTGACTATACATGGAGCTTGGCGGTTTTTTAGAATGAGGTAATCATTTAGCAGAGCTAAGTGTATAGAAATAACAGATCTTTTAGATGATTCAACACAGGGATTAAAGGGGAACATCGGGGAGAGAAAACCTTTTAGTACTGTCCCTGCCCTCCTACATGATAAAGCAGAGCTGGGCACTACAGTTCTAGGATCTATAGATAGCTTATAAATCAATCACATATCTGCTCTTAAGCTCTAATGCCCCTCAGGGGTCCGAGAAAATCAGCCTGACAGCCTCATGCTGTTGCAGAGACCAGGTGGTGTGTCGGGGGTGTGGACCCTGCGGGCTCCAGGATCATCCTACATTCCCACCCCCTCACACTTTTGTATGGGCAAGGGGGAGGTGGCCACCAGGCCCATGGACACAGGACAATTCTGCCCCTGATATTCCATCCTATGTAATGTTACAGGGGCGTTTTGGCTTGAAATAGCAATTGTGTCACCAAGCAGATTGAAGTGTACTATTAATTCGATAGAGCTTACCGTAATTAATATTTAACACAAAATACCGTTGTGTAGCCACTATTACATCTTGTGTCCAGTTCAACATGGAAAATTTTGACAAAAGATTTTTTATATATTTAAATGCTCCTGAAAAGACGTAAAAGTGTTGTGCGTTTCCAGGAGATCAGGCACAGCTCACTCCTCTTCAGAATACCGTATTTGGATGTAAAGCAGCAGTCTGCTACCCAACTCTTCACAACAAAGCAGAACAGGAACCTTGACCATATAACAGACCGGGTGATTTTCCCACTTTTGTCTATCCTTCCCTTTCTTCCAACTGCAATAACAATTTTATACACATAGCCAAGAGGCGTTTTGTTTTTTTTTTGTTTGTTTTTTTGTTTTAAGGGAAATTTGTACAATTAAATGACACTAAACACATGGATATATTTAGTATATATACTTCAGTACAGTCAGTGCCAAGCTGCGCAATAACCAAAGAAAAACTAGATGCCACCACTAATTATTTATACAAACCAATTTAACACCTGTTGATGGAAACGTTTGGCCTAACGAGGATTGGGGGATGTGGTTTATAGAGCAAGAGGAATTAAGCTATTATACATTGTATAGCTAATCCAACATTTAGACAGCGCTTATAAAATAAAAAAATACAAAGATGTTAGAAAGAGGACAAGACAATACAGTATGGTCACATAAGAATAAAAAGGGCAAACAATATAAAGTTACTAAATCTGTTGCCTTAGGAATGGCACAGACTTTACAAATGGCAGCATCACAATAAAAAAAATAAAAAGGTACAGTGTCTCTCCCAGCACTAAACAAAAGCTCTAGGCTATAATGTACTTTTATCTGGTTTAAACCACTCCTACCTACTTGCCCTTGGTGACCGATTGGGGAGGTAAATCAGATGCATCTTAAGGTACAGTTACATGGTACAACATTGCTTGCAACTTCACTGGCGATTTGCTGAGTCAGTGAAGTTGCAAGCAACATCACAGTGCATCGTGCTGTGTAACAGCACGATGCATCTGCAATAAATTGCTGGTGCAACATCGCCAACGCACTTCAACCTGGCAATGTTGCTCCAGCGATAAGGCTGGATTGTGCAGTGTAACATCGCAATAGCATAGCGATTATAGCATAGCATAGTATAGTAATTAATCACATATCCAAAAATAAAGAGAATTTTGTTTACGTACCGTAAATTCTTTTTTCTTTAATCATCAATGGGAGACCCAGACAATGGGGTTTAGGGCACTGCCCTCCGGAGGTCACACTAGGTACTACAAGTTTGTAGACACCGCCTCCTCCGCTTATAAACCCCTACCGCAGGGAACATCCTCAGTTTGGTCTACAAGCTGCGAGGAGGAAATAAACCACACCCGAAACATCGGGAAGAATGCCGTACACAAACGGTTCAACAACCCGGCAAACACTGTCTCAACAGAGAACAGAGCAAATGCAAAACATGCAAAGGAACAACTGGGTGGGTGCTGGGTCTCCCATTGATGATTAAAGAAAAAAGAATTTACGGTACGTAAACAAAATTCTCTTTTTTCTGGTCATCATAATGGGAGACCCAGACAATGGGGATGTCCTAAAGCAATACCCCAGGGCGGGAAGAGTTCCTCAACAAGACGGATAACACATGGTTCCCTTTTAAAGGTGGGCAACCGCCGCCTGGAGAACCCGCCTGCCCAAACTTGCATCCGCAGAGGCATGGGCATGCACCATATAGTGCTTAGAGAAAGTGTGCAGGCTGGACCAAGTGGCCGCCTGACACACCTGTAGAGCAGACGCTCTATGTCGCAAAGCCCAGGAGGCACCTACGGCTCTGGTAGAGTGAGCCTTCAATCCCACCGGGAGAGGCAAACCAGAAGTCCGGTAAGCCTCCTGGATGGATGCCTTAATCCATCTGGCCAATGTCGATTTCGACGCCGCAGACCCCTTACAGCGACCTGTCGTAAGAACAAATAAGGAATCCGAACTCCTAAAGGAGGCGGTCCTAGACACATAAATGCGTATAGCTCTCACGAGATCCAGAGTATGGAGGTCGCGTTCAACCTGATGAACGGGAGCGGGGCAAAATGATGGGAGAATAATCTCCTGGTTCAGGTGGAAAGTTGAAACCACCTTCGGCAAGAATTCTGGCCGTGGACGCAACACCACCTTGTCTTGGTGAACCACCAGAAAGGGTGACTTGCACGATAGTGCAGCCAATTCTGAGACCCTCCTCAGAGATGTAATCGCCACCAGAAAGGTCACTTTCTGGGATAGACGAGATAGAGAAACCTCCCTCAGAGGCTCAAACGGCGGTTTCTGCAATGCCGCCAGGACCATGTTAAGGTCCCAAGGGTCTAGAGGTCTCTTGTAGGGCGGAACCATCCGTGACACCCCCTGCAGAAATTGACGGACCTTCGGGAGGAGCGCCAATCGCCTGTCAAACAGCACAGAAAGTGCTGATACTTGACCTTTCAAAGAGCCAAGGGATAATCCCAATTCCAAACCCGACTGTAGGAAAGCCAACAACGTCGGGATGGACAAGGGCCACGGAGACCGTCCGCCAGAGGCACACCAAGTAAAAAAGATTTTCCACGTTCTGTGGTACATCTTCCTGGAAACTGGCTTCCTAGCCCGATTCATAGTGGCAACCACCGTAGGGGAGAAACCCCTGGACGTCAGCAGCCAGGCCTCAAGAGCCATGCAGTCAATCTGAGGGCCCTGGAATTGAGGTGGAAGAATGGGCCTTGCGCGAGTAAATCTGCGCGTTCTGGAAGAGCCCACCTGTGTCCGCCTGACAGTTGCCACAGGTCCGGATACCAGGACCTCCTGGGCCAGTCTGGAGCCACTAGAATGGCTACGCTGCACTCCGACCTGATTTTCCACAGCACCCTGGGAATCAGAGCCAGAGGCGGGAACACATATGGTAGATGGAATCTGGACCAAGTCAAGATCAGGGCGTCCGCTCCCAGCGACTGGGGGTCCCATGACCTCGCCATGTATTGCGGAACCTGATGATTCAGCCGTGAGGCCATCAGATCCACGTCCGGAGTGCCCCATCTGCTGCAGATGTCCTGGAAGACGTCTGGATGAAGAGACCACTCTCCGGCGTCCATCCCCTGCCTGCTCAGATAGTCGGCCTCCCAGTTTTCGACCCCTGGGATGTGAACTGCGGAGATCAGGCAGTTGTTGTCCTCCGTCCAGGATAGGATGCGGTGGACTTCGGCCAGAGCCTCTGCACTCCTGGTTCCTCCTTGATGATTTATATAAGCGACGGCCGTCGCATTGTCGGACTGAACCCGAATGGGTTGTCCTGAGAGGAATCTCTGAAAAGCCAGGAGTGCCAGATAGATCGCCTTGATCTCCAGTACGTTGATCTGCAACGCCGACTCCGACTGAGTCCAGAGGCCTTGGGCCCTGTGGTGCAAGAACACCGCCCCCCAGCCCTTCAGACTGGCGTCGGTGGTCACCACTAACCATGACGGTTTGATGAAGGACCGGCCCCGAGACAAGTGATGTGGCTGTAGCCACCACTGCAGGGAACCCTGGTCGGTAGGGAAAGGGTCACCAGCAGATTCAGAGAGATCGTCCTCTTGTCCCACCTGCGGAGAATCTCCAGCTGAAGAGGACGGAGGCGAAATTGTGCGAACGGCACCGCCTCTATTGCTGCCACCATGCGCCCCACCAGCTTCATCAACACCCGTAGGGATGATTGTGTTGACAGGAGGACTGCTTGTACTCCTGATTGGATCGCCATCTGTTTGACTCGTGGCAGAGACACCAGGGCTGAGGCAGTGTTGAAGTCCATGCCCAGATATGTCAAAGACTGGGTCGGAACTAGCGTTGACTTCTGAATATTGAGGAGCCAACCGAACTGTTCCAGAGACCGCATGGTCACATCCAGGCTCTCTTGACAGAGGTGTTCTGATGGCGCCCTGACCAGCAGGTCGTCTAAATAGGGAATGACGGCATGTCCCTGCATGTGCAGGAGAGCCATCATGGAGGCCATCACTTTTGTGAACACCCGCGGTGCCGAGGCCAACCCGAACGGCAGCGCCACAAATTGGAAGTGTTCTTCCCCCACTGCGAATCTCAACCAGCGCTGATGAGCCGGTGCAATGGGCACGTGAAGGTAAGCGTCTCTGATATCTATGGACGCTAGGAAGTCCCCCTGTGACACAGCTGCGATCACGGAGCGCAGTGATTCCATACGGAACTTCCGAACCAACACGTGATGGTTGAACAACTTCAGGTCCAGTACTGGGCGGAAGGATCCGTCCTTCTTCGGGACGATAAAGAGGTTGGAGTAAAAAACCCTGAACCTCTCTCCGGAAGGCACCGGGACCACCACTCCGTCTCTGCGGAGACCCTCCAACACCTGGTAAAAAGCCTGAGCCTTTTCTGGTGATGGGACCGACCGATGGAATCGGGATATCGGCTTTGACGTCAGCTCTATCCTGTACCCTCGCGAGATCACGTCTCGAACCCACTGATCTTGAACGTGAAGCAGCCACTTGTCCTGAAAGCGAGACAAGCGGCCCCCCACCTGTGGGGAGGCAGGATGAGAGAGCGAGTCATGTAGAGGCGGGTTTGGGGGTGGCAGCTGCCGCCCCCGCCGGCTTCTTTGGACGACTCTTAGAGCGCCACTGGAAGCGGGCTTTCCCCCTCGGTCCGTGCGAGCGGACGGTGCTGATGACTGCGAGCTGGAACGAAAGGACCACTGTTTTGGGTTCCTTTTAACGGTATACCGTGGCTTAGGCTTATTCTGCGGTATCTTAGACTCAGCAGAATCCTTTATCAGCTTGTCCAGTTCGGTGCCAAAAAGCCTGTCACCAGCAAACGGAAGATTCTGCAAAATCTTCTTGGATGTGGCATCTGAGTCCCAAAGACACAGCCACAACAACCTGCGGATCGCTATAGCATTGGCCGAAGCCACAGCTGAGCGAGTGGCAGTTTCCAGAGTCGCCGTCCTGGCGTAGTCCGCATAGGCCCTTGCCCTTTCGGTAAGTGCTAGGACCTCTGGACTGGATCTTGCCAGGTCAGAGATACCATCCAAGCAGGTAGTAATCGCTTGTAAGGTCCAGACCGTGGCAAAATTAGGGGCAAATGAAGACCCCACAGCCTCATAGGAAGACTTGGCGAGCTGCTCGACCTGTCTATCCGTCGCATCCTTCAGTGAGGAGCTATCAGAGGCAGAGAAAAGGGAGCGTGCAGCAATCCTGGTCATGGAAGCGTCCACCTTCGGGGACTGCGACCACTCCTGAAGCACCTCCTGGGGGAAGGGGAATCGATTGTCCTTGGGTTTACGGACATAGCGCCGCCCAGGATGTAACCTGGGAGCTCTAACCACCCTTCCAAAATTCGTGTGGTCCATGAAGGAACCACTTGGTCTAGCCTCTGGCCGCAGCCATTGATAGACCTCCTTCGGGTGCACCGTCACCTCCTCAGGGGGTGTCACGAGACGTAAGGTCTCGTTGATAGAGGACACCAGATCCTCCACCCCGTCTGGTGGTTCAGATATAGACACAGACCCGAAATTTGAACCCCCATCATCGTCCTCACCATCAGAGGAACGCTCCTCCTCAGAGAGAGCCTGGAGCTCGGGTGACTCCTCACGACGAGCCCGCTTAAGGGGTCTCACAGCAGAAGAGGGAGACACCCGGGGGTAACTGGAAGGAGTAGCTGGGCTATCCAGCCTCCTATTAAGTGCCTCCAGGGATTGCGACATGGAGGACAGCTGGGACAACAGAGATTCATTGATCTTATTCTGAGTCTCCCATGGCCCTGAGATCACCTGAACCTCAGGGTATAGCACCGGAGCTGCTGACTCAACAGTGCCAGCCCGGGCCTCTGGGCGTCCGCAGTTATTGCAGGACCCCTCCACCAGTGTTCCATTGCATGTAGCACAGGTAATGGTGGTCTCTGCCGCCCTAGCAGCACGCTTCCCGGCTGAGGACATCGCCACAGTAGGGGAAGATAAGCCAAAATGCAGACAACAAAACCGGGGTCCCGGTGGCTTACCGACCGCAGTAAAGCGGTATGAGGAAGCGGTGTGTGTGTGTGACCTCCGCGACGGTTTTCCGGTCTCCCCTTTGGAGTGCAGGCGCACGCTGCATACAAATCCCAACCGGGAAGTGAGGGTAAAGATGGCCGCCGACAGTGAAACTGTGGGCGGCGCCGAAGACACGCGGGAAACACACACACACGCCCATCGATGACGTCACCGCACGGGCTGCTTCCCATCCTCCAAGCAGCCTCAGCATGAGGGAGCCGGAGCCCGCAGCGCGGGAAAAAGTGTAACAAGTTATACACAGACTGCATGTACAAACAAACATCCGCAGCCCACGGCCTCAGCCCCTGTGACACACAGGGCGGTCAGCCAGGGTGACCCCAGCACAGGGTACATCCGCAGAACCGCGGACCCGAGGGTAACGCGCGGTCTGAGTGTCAGGCCACATAAAGTGACAGACACTACCCCCAGGCACACAGGAGACACAGAGTGCCTCAGTGCCGGTCCGGTCTGTAAGCACCATTTAGGGAGGCCTCGGACGGGGGTGCAGCACCAGTCCGGAGTGTAAGCACCATTTAGGGAGGCCTCGGACTGGGCTGGCTCCAGTCCGGTCTGTAAGCACCATTTAGGGAGGCCTCGGACGGAGCGGAGCTGTGCAAGGCTCCCATCTCCCACTCTCCAGAGCCCCCCAGAGAGGGATGGAAAGGAGAAGCAACAGCGTACCGGGAGAACACAAAGTGTCCAGGCCCTAGGCCCTCCGGTACCTCCACCTGCGTGTTCCACAAGGGTGAGCGGGGAGGCTGTCGCAGGTCCCGACTGGAACCTTTTTACCTTGTCTTCAGACGCCATCACGTAAGCTGTGAGAATGCAGTGAAGTGCAAGCAAAGCGTGATCCTCCGAGCACACTAAGTTTAAAACTGAGGATGTTCCCTGCGGTAGGGGTTTATAAGCGGAGGAGGCGGTGTCTACAAACTTGTAGTACCTAGTGTGACCTCCGGAGGGCAGTGCCCTAAACCCCATTGTCTGGGTCTCCCATTATGATGACCAGAAAACAGTCCACCCAAACTCAGTCATAATCAAACAAATTCCACACGGAATCAAGGGTATCTTTAAAATCACAGTTTTTATTATCAAGCTTTAAAACCAAAGGTAATAGCTTAATAGTTTCATACGTTTCAACAAAAATAGAGACAACAAAGAATGGTATGAGTATGGAGAGATAAATTACAATATTTTTGCCAAGAGAACAGTGCCTCACAGCATGCTGAAGGGGCCGGAGAGCAACACTCACAAATCTGCAATGCAGTTACACCATTCTAGACAAAAAGAGATGGTTAACAGGAACTCTCAAATATTGGGCACATAATATGATCCACAATATGAGAGCATATAGCCTTCAAACTCCTATCTCTAATGTCCAGATCACCCACACTTATATTAAATCCACATTGAGATTTACTGGATAACCTATGCAAACTAAACCCTCAGTCCTACACCTTAATCTGCCCTTACATAGGCTATCATAAATCAAGGTACCCAAAATTGGTCCCTTATTGAAATAAGACAGCACATATAGCAGTTAGGGGGTTTTTTATATGTTCAGTCCGCCAATTAGTCACCCTGTATCCTTGTAGAAAAGGCTGGCAACCTAGAATCTAGTAATGAAGTGGCTATATGCTCTCATATTGTGGATCATATTATGTGCCCAATATTTGAGAGTTCCTGTTAACCATCTCTTTTTGTCTAGAATGGTGTAACTGCATTGCAGATTTGTGAGTGTTGCTCTCCGGCCCCTTCAGCATGCTGTGAGGCACTGTTCTCTTGGCAAAAATATTGTAATTTATCTCTCCATACTCATACCATTCTTTGTTGTCTCTATTTTTGTTGAAACTTATGAAACTATTAAGCTATTACCTTTGGTTTTAAAGCTTGATAATAAAAACTGTGATTTTAAAGATACCCTTGATTCCGTTTGGAATTTGTTTGATTATAGCATAGTATAGTATAGCATAGTATAGCATAGCATAGCAATAGCAATGTTACCGGCGATCCAGCCTATACCGCAGCATTGGTGCGGATCGCTCGCTGGGTTGTTCGCAGCCCAGCGGGCGATGGCTCCGCCTGCATCGCCACGGCGTCACCGGCAACATTTTGCCGTGTGACAGCCAGCCTGCGATGTCGGAAGCAACTGCACTCGCGCGGAATTGCATCCAACATCGCAGGCAATGTTGTACCGTGTAATGGTACCTTTAGGTACCAAAAATTACATTAGATTTTACAGGATATCTGCTCCATGGAGATCCACTGCTGGAGATATTAATGACATATTTGCGATCATAATTTCAGCTTTCTATACATACGATGGGTTTGGCATTGCATCATGATGCTGAAGCGGTCTCCCATAACTAAAGAATCTACCACTGTCACAAAAAAAAATATTCATATCTGCCATCAAGCACCATTTAGTCTGCCATCAATGGCAATGTGTTGCTTTGAAGCCAGGAAGGAATAACCATACAATTTACTTTTCCTACTAACCATTTCACAGGAGGTGACTATAACACAGCAAGGGCTTGTAGAGCAAAAGGGTACACTAAAGTGTCAGCTCTTTTTCCATGGCTTTAATTTACAATATATAATGAAACCAGGCTTCTATGCTCAATATTAGGGAAACACACAGCAAGAATTGTGACTGCAATGTGAATTGAACATAATGCCGCAATACATCTTTTTAAGATAGGAGCTGTGGAGCATCTCTTTTGTAATTCTGATACAGTATATAAAATATATTAAATCATTTATAGGAAAAACATTTTTATTGCACCTACCCATAGCAGTCCAAGCGAGGCCCATGACTACACCAGGTGGAGTAACATCATACATTCTGTCCACAGTGAAGATTGGCTTTCCTACAAAGTCTTGGAGATTGGATGGATTCACTTCCACATACTGGGCTTCTCCATTTACAATCTTGTAAGCAGACTTCCGCAGCACCTTAGGCACATGAATCATTACATTTCATTTTAGTTGTATGAATTAGTTGTAAGTAGATCAAGGAGAAAAAAATGTATTTGTTAATATTTAATTAATTTGTGGCTTATTTTCGAATATGAAAAACTTCCCTGGGCAGCCAAATTGGAGGCAGACTCTTTATTAACGATATGGGCAGTGCAGCTGCGTATTTGTACTTTAGACATTTGAGATGAAATGTGACACAACAAAAAAAAAGTCAGACCATTACAGTTTTCTTCTAATACATAAAAGCCGAAGGCCACTTCCGGAAAACCCGAAGGGTACTTCCGTGATGGCCTCCGGACCCATGGTGCTGACGTCACCAGTGCGGGGTCGCTCGGCTACAGGGAGCGGCGAAGGAACGTTCCGCTCTCGGTAGTTCCGTCTGCCCTCCAGCCTCTGCCCTCCAGCCAGTACCGTAGCTAGCAGGGGGGGGCAGGGGGGCCCAGCGCCCCCCGGCATTAGGGGCCCATTGCCCCCACCCCCTGGGGGGCCCCGTGCTGACAGCAGCCACCCGCCGCACGCCCGGAGAGGAGGGAGGATGGAACTTCCTGTCCGGCAGCTCCGCCCGCCCCTCCTCTCCTCCTACAGCAGACACACGCCGGCCGCGGTGAGTCTGCACCCCCCCCCTGGACCTCACATCTGTCTGCCAGCACCCCCCCTCCCCCGGTCCACACATGGGGGCCCTGGGTCCTGATCTTGCCCCAGAGAACGCCAGCTACGCCACTGCTTCCAGCCTCTGCCCTCCAGCCTCCCCTCTGCCCTCCAGCCTCCCTCTCCCTCCAGCCTCCCCTCTGCCCTCCAGCCTCCCCTCTGCCCTCCAGCCTCCCCTCTGCCCTCCAGCCTCCCCTCTGCCCTCCAGCCTCCCCTCTAGCCCTCCAGCCTCCCTCTGCCCTCCAGCCTCCCGCTCTGCCCTCCAGCCTCCGCTCTCCCCTCCAGCCTCTGCCCTCCAGCCTCCGCTCTCCCCTCCAGCCTCCGCTCTCCCCTCCAGCCTCTGCCCTCCAGCCTCCTGCCCTCCAGCCTCCCTCAGCTCTCCCTCCAGCCTCTGCCCTCCAGCCTCCGCCTCTGCCCTCCAGCCTCCCCTCTCTGCCCTCCAGCCTCCCTCTGCCCTCCAGCCTCCCCCTCTCCCTCCAGCCTCCCCTCTGCCCTCCAGCCTCCCTCTGCCCTCCAGCCTCCCCTCTGCCCTCCAGCCTCCGCTCTCCCCTCCAGCTCCGCTCTCCCCTCCAGCCTCCGCTCTGCCCCTCCAGCCTCCGCTCTCCCCTCCAGCCTCCCCTCCCCTCTCCCCTCCAGCTCCCTCTCCCCTCCAGCCTCCCTCTCCCCTCCAGCCTCCGCTCTCCCTCCAGCCTCCGCTCTCCCTCCAGCCTCCGCTCTCCCCTCCAGCCTCCCTCTCCCCTCCAGCCTCCGCTCTCCCCTCCAGCCTCCGCTCTCCCCTCCAGCCTCCGCTCTCCCCTCCAGCCTCCGCTCTCCCCTCCAGCCTCCGCTCTCCCCTCCAGCCTCCGCTCTCCCCTCCAGCCTCCGCTCTCCCCTCCAGCCTCCGCTCTCCCCTCCAGCCTCCGCTCTCCCCTCCAGCCTCCGCTCTCCCCTCCAGCCTCCGCTCTCCCCTCCAGCCTCCGCTCTCCCCTCCAGCCTCCGCTCTCCCCTCCAGCCTCTCCCCTTTCCCCTCCAGCCTCTCCCCTGCCCTCCAGCCTCCCCTGTCCCCTGCCCTCCAGCCTCCCCTGTCCCCTGCCCTCCAGCCTCTCCCCTCCCCTCTGCCCTCCAGCCTCTCCCCTCTAGCCTCCCCTCTAGCCTCTCCCCTGTCGCCTCCCCTCTAGCCTCCCCTGTCCCCTGCCCTCCAGCCTCCCCTGTCCCCTGCCCTCCAGCCTCTCCCCTCTCCCTCCTCCAGCCTCTCCCCTCTCCCCTCTGCCCTCCAGCCTCTCCCCTCCCCTCTGCCCTCCAGCCTCTCCCCTCCCCTCTGCCCTCCAGCCTCTCCCCTCCCCTCTGCCCTCCAGCCTCTCCCCTCTAGCCTCCCCTCTAGCCTCTCCCCTGTCGCCTCCCCTCTAGCCTCCCCTGTCGCCTGCCCTCCAGCCTCCCCTGTCTTCTGCCCTCCAGCCTCCCCTGTCTTCTGCCCTCCAGCCTCCCCTGTCTTCTGCCCTCCAGCCTCCCCTGTCTTCTGCCCTCCAGCCTCCCCTGTCTTCTGCCCTCCAGCCTCCCCTGTCTTCTGCCCTCCAGCCTCCCCTGTCTTCTGCCCTCCAGCCTTCCCCTGTCTTCTGCCCTCCAGCCTCCCCTGTCTTCTGCCCTCCAGCCTCCCCTGTCCTCTGCCCTCCAGCCTCCCCTGTCCTTGCCCTCCAGCCTCCCTGTCCTCTGCCCTCCATATGCAATGTACAGTTATGGTGTATATATGTGTGTATGTAGTCACTTCACGCCATATTGGATCCAGTCGTCCGCGGGCGGCGACATGTCGACTCAGGATCCAAGCAGCGGGGAATATGCAGGGTCGGTGCTAACTATAGCGGAGTGTGTATGTGGGTGTGTGTGTGTGTGTATGTATGTATGTATGTATGTGTGTGCTAACCACTCTGCCCACGGCGCTGTGCTGACCAATCTCACCGCACTCACTGCTAACCACTGAGCCACCGCACTCACTGCTAACCACTGAGCCACCGCACTCACTGCTAACCACTGAGCCACCGCACTCACTGCTAACCACTGAACCACCTGTATACACACAATTCATTTCACCGCACTCCCCTAACTATTAGTAAATAAACTATATATGGATTCTAGACTACCCGATTCTTTAGAATCGGGCCGCCATCTAGTTAGTATATAATTAGGCTCAGCGCTAGACATTAAGAATCAATGGCGTGTGTGACAAAGCGGGCTTAATTGAGTTAGTAAGCCCGCTTTGTCACACACACCATTGATTCTGTATGTCTAGCGCTGAGCCTAATAATATACTAACTAGATGGTGGTCCGATTCTAATGTATTGGGTATTCTAGAGTATGTATGTAGTTTATTTATGAAGATTTAAGAATAATGCAAAGCGAAGCTGGGTTTAAATTCTGCGCCAATATTGCTGATTGGTTGCCAGCAATCAGCGAAGCGTGGTTGAAATCCCGCGCCAATTTGCGGACGGACTGTCCCTGTTGCTGATTGGTCAGGCCAGCCGCCCACGACGAATCAGCAACGCAGAATTTGCGTTACAGACAGAAGTAGACAATTACATAGTAGATACCTTACAGCGGTGCCAGTGGACAGCGGTGCCAGTGGGCAGCGGTGCCAGTGGGCACTGGTGCCAGTGGGCAGGAGGGGGCCGGGGGACAGCGGCTAGGTGCGGGCAGGAGGGGGCCGGGGAACAATGGCCGGGTGAGGGCAGGAGGGGGCGAGGGAAGAGCGGCCGGGTGCGGGCAGGAGGGGGCCAGCGACCGTGTGCGGGCAGGAGGGGGCCGGGGAACAGCGGCTGGGTGCGGGCAGGAGGGCCCCCCCCCCGGCCCGCAGCAAGTGCTTAGCAGAGTATACAAGGGCTCAGTGGTTAGCACTGTATGCGGTGGCTCAGTGGTTAGCACTGTATGCGGTGGCTCAGTGGTTAGCGCAGTGCATGGTGCCACAGTGGTTAGCGCAGTGCATGGGGGCTCAGTGGTTAGCGCAGTGCATGGGGGCTCAGTGGTTAGCGCAGTGCATGGGGGCTCAGTGGTTAGCGCAGTGCATGGTGGCTCAGTGGTTAGCGCAGTGCATGGTGGCTCAGTGGTTAGCGCAGTGCATGGTGGCTCAGTGGTTAGCGCAGTGCTTGGTGGCTCAGTGGTTAGCGCAGTGCATGGTGGCTCAGTGGTCAGCGCACTGCATGGTGGCTCAGTGGTCAGCGCACTGCATGGTGGCCCAGTGGTCAGCGCAGTGCATGGTGGCCCAGTGGTCAGCGCAGTGCATGGAGGCCCAGTGGTCAGCTCAGTGCATGGAGGCCCAGTGGTCAGCGCAGTGCATGGAGGCCCAGTGGTCAGCGCAGTGCATGGAGGCCCAGTGGTCAGCGCAGTGCATGGAGGCCCAGTGGTCAGCGCAGTGCATGGAGGCCCAGTGGTCAGCGCAGGATGGAGGCCCAGTGGTCAGCGCAGGATGGAGGCCCAGTGGTCAGCGCAGGATGGAGGCCCAGTGGTCAGCGCAGGATGGAGGCCCAGTGGTCAGCGCAGGATGGAGGCCCAGTGGTCAGCGCAGGATGGAGGCCCAGTGGTCAGAGCAGGATGGAGGCCCAGTGGTCAGAGCAGGATGGAGGCCCAGTGGTCAGCGCAGGATGGAGGCCCAGTGGTCAGCACAGGATGGAGGCCCAGTGGTCAGCGCAGGATGGAGGCCCAGTGGTCAGCGCAGGATGGAGGCCCAGTGGTCAGCGCAGGATGGAGGCTCGGTGGTCAGCGCAGGATGGAGGCTCGGTGGTCAGCGCAGGATGGAGGCTCGGTGGTCAGCGCAGGATGGAAGCTCGGTGGTCAGCGCAGGATTAAGGCTCGGTGGTCAGAACAGGATGGAGGGCCAGTGGTCAGCGCAGGATGGAGGGCCAGTGGTCAACGCATGTGCATATCACCCTACCATCCGGTCTCACCCGCACCCAGTGTTTACATCGCCGCTACAGAAAGTAATGAGCGGTCATGTGATAGGCGGCCTGAAGAGCCTGACACATGACCACTCAATACCTGCTGTAGCAGTGCTGTTAAGACCGGGTGCGGGTGAGACGTAATGGAGCTGGGGGAATAAGGGCAATGAAGCGGGGGGAAGGAAATGGCTGGAGCGAGGGGGAAAGGAAATGCAGCAGTGGGTGGCGGGAATGGAGCGGCAGGTGGCAGCGGCGGGCAATGGGAGCCGGAGGTGGGAGCACGGCAGGAGGAGGTTGACAGCGCGGTGTCTGTGAGGGAAATCGCACGCTGCGATGCAATCAGCTGTTTTGCATACCCTCGGTCATTGGTGGCCACTGCTGGCGGCCACCAATGAGCACCCTGGAGCTGGCACACGATTTTCATGACAGACAGAGAACATTAGGTAATTATATAGTAGATATATATATGCAATTTTTGCTATATTGATGTGCTATCCATGTGTCGTGTTTCGTTTTGTATTTTGCATGATTTCCAAGCCTGGTGGCAATTGGGTCTGCACTTAATTTGACCTGTGCACGCAGCCTTTAAATGAAGGCAAAACATCATTCCACTTAAATCATGAAGAAAAGTGCATATTACATGTGAAAAGCTTTGACTGGGGTCACGCTGATCATAACTTATTGAGCTCTGTTATGCACTTTTAATGAAAATAAATGGATAATCCATTTGTTCTGAGCCAGATATTCATCTACTTGATTTATCTACTTGTGTAGTTTTGACTCAGTAAGGGGCCTTTCACACTTGCGTTTTTTTCCTGGAAGATCAGGAAAAAACCTGATTCTTGCAGGATTCATTTTTTTGCCCATTGACTTTAATGATTTCAGGTAGAATCTTGTTGTTGTTTCAGGTTTTTTCCTGAAATCATTAAAGTGAATGGGCAAAAAAATGAATCCTGTATGAATCAGGTTTTTTCCTGATCTTCTAGATCAGGAAAAAAATGCAAGTGTGAAAGGCCCCAAAGAAAGGTAAGAAAGACACTGTCAGGATCATCATAGAAGAGACCCAGAGTATAATAAAAAAAAAAGAAAACAGCTACTGACTGGAGTGATTGCAAGCCAGTAGGAAGGGAAAAGGACATTGAGGATTGAGATGATCATTCCTACCGTTCCTCACCCCCAAAAGAATGTGGACAAAGCTTGAAATAAAATTTGCAAACCTCATGGAGAACCCCAAACTTATGTTCCCCAGATAGCCTATCCTGGAGAGCAACCTTAGTTTCCAGATCAGCCTGGCTAGCTGCCGAGAGCAGCGAATCCAAGGACTGCTATTGCTGATGCAAATATTCAGACCGCAGATCTGTCAGATGTAGAAAAAGACTCTGAAAAACTGGCAACAGAATCCATTAAAAAAAATCTTGAAATAATGTGGACCAGGTATGATGTCACACCGGAGCGAAGAATCGCTCAGCATACAGCACAAGAGGAGAAGTAAACCAGGAAACATGTAAAGAAAGGCCCTGCCGATAGGGAAGGGGGTCACGACCTGAACTCACCTGTGGCTGTTTCCCAAGCTCCCTAACGTCCCTAGACTGGTCCTTTCCCCATGCACTACCACATGCCTAGTCCCTGGCTGATCCTGGACTAGCCATGTCTAGTGCACAGGCCAGCAAGAAGCTAGTCCTACTACTAGTATAAAGACAACACAAGGAAGGGGGCAAACAAAAGAAACAGACACCAATTATTACCCAGAGAGAAACTGCACCACAGCTTCTTTCTCCAAAGACCGCTCCTTCACAGGTCAGCATAGATTGAACTATAACTGACATAGGGGAGAGCAAGGAGTGGGTATAAGTAGCAGAGCAGAGGGGCTGCAGCTGTGATTACAACTACCTGTTAAATCACAGCAGGATAGAAAGGAATCTTAATGCCTTCAGCACTGCATGAAATGAAATAAACGTCTATTCGGGATAAGCGACAAGCAAGAACTAAAGAGGATCTGTGATCAGCTACATGTTGTGACCTGATCAGAGATTTCCCCAAAGACACAACAGACCGTGACACACTCATAACATTAGAGGTTGGAAAACGTGAATTAGTAAAAAAACGTAAAATGTTAATTCTATGGGTGGCTTCAACTTGCTAGTAACATAATTAACCCCTTAATGACCGATGATGGCTATACCAGTCAAGGCATTGAACTGTCACTGTGTGTAAACACTCTCTTTGGTCAAAGAAATGCAGAAAATATCATCCTAAATTTACCACTAACATGAAGGCCAATATGTCATGAAAAAACAATCTTGAAATCACTGGGATATGTTGAAGCAATCCAGCGTTTATCTCATAAAATTACACTGGTTAGTATTGCAAAATGATGCTTCAGTCCTTAAGGGGTTGTACAAATGATGCTGGTGGCTGAGACCGTGATAAAAACACCAGTGAAAATCCTTAAGAAAAAAGACCGGTAGCTTTTCTTGGAAGAGTAAAACTTTTAGGGGCCTGTCACACGAAGTGACGTTGCCAGAGATGTTGGCAGCGCCGGGCGGGAGCTCGCACATTTTTGGCGCCCCGTCAGCGTCGCATATTTACATGCGGTGACACCTCTGGCAACGCACCGGCGATTTGACAGGTGACATCGTCACTGGGGTGTCCAAAAACCCCAGCGGCGATGCTGTAACATGGGAGCCTATGGCTCCCATTGCCATCAAATCGCCGTCCCCCTGTTACATGGGGCAATGTCTGCACATCGCCCCTGAGTGCTCGCCTGGTTTCAGAGCACTGATGTGAAACCAGGCGACCACTCAGAGGCGATAATTAGCGCCGACATCGCCCCTTTACATTAGGCGACGCAGGAGCAATATTGGCGCCAATAGACCACGCCCCTACGTCGCCTAAGAAATTGGCAGTGCAGTCGCCAGGTGTGACGGTACCCTTAAAGTCATAGACAACATCCAGCTTGTTTGTAGTGTGTAATTGAGAATAATTAGATAAACTTACATAGCAGGTACATGAAGCTGTTAAATTTTTAGCTTGCATTTACTGAATAAAATGGGGGCAAAACGTACATCACTTTTAGATATTTTACATTTTTCAATTTACAGCACTCACCTTTTCTACTTGCTTTTGCAAGTTTCGCACCCCACTTTCTCTACAATACTGTTTAATCAGAACAGTGAGCGCCTCAGAAGTTATACGAGTCTTCCCTTCATCTAAACCACACATAGTAAGAGCCTGTGGTACTAGATATCTCTAGAGAGAAAAAAAATTGAAACAAAATTTAAAGGATTCATTTTGTTTCTCAGAAAACAAAATTGTTTTTTACTGCATTGTTCCATTATCCCTTTAGATAAAAGTAGTGAAGCATCATTGGAAACTTTATCCTGGAGCATGAAAAAAAAAAAAAGTGATAAAAAGCAGTCAGAGCGGTCATAGTATCAGAGGAAACTATTTTAAAGTATTCTGTCCTATGCTTTAACATCATCCTCTTAATTTTAGGTAGTCTTAACCTAGTACCAGATTCGGGACACCTATGGCCTTATTTAGACACAAAGTATCATGCCGGTTTTATCGGTGGCTTTCATGGATCAGACTCATGCCCATTATTATATAATATATTATATAATATAGGGCTGTTCAAATGTCTATTTTTTCCGTAGATTAAACGTCATAGATAAAAATAGCATTTTTATATCTTATAGTCAGTGAAAAACTTGGACAAAACACTAAAGTCATCCTAGTCCCGTATGTTTTTCCATGACTATTTGTTAGGAGAGGCTTGAGAAATCCCCAAAGTAGTTTAATTTTTCTTGCATAAGTAATAAAAAACTGATGGTTAAAAACTGACAGTGACCAAAACACGACTATTGTATTTGCAGCTAGGTCTAAGGTAGAAGGCTTCTGCCACTTGTGTTTATTATATGTCCACATTAAAATATACATTTCAATCCAAGAAAGTATGACCACACAATGACTCACAAAGAAGAAAAAAAAATTTATATTTTTAGGACTGTTTTTTGTTCTGTTTTTTATTTATTTATGTTTTTTTTTTTAAACTTTTCCTTAACCCTCCTAGCGGTATTCCCGAGCTTGACTCGGGGTTAACATTCACTGCCAGAAGCGGTAACCACGAGTCAAGCTCGGGCTTACCCGCGGGCTGTGTTACAGAAATGGTACAGAAGTGTAAGCAATGAAAAGGCAGGAGCTGCATGCAATTCCCTCCTGCCGGCACCCCCCCCTCCCTCAACCCCCCTGCTTCTCACCGGACGCTGCCAGCAGAGCCACCCCCCCTCCCCTCACCAGACGCTGCCAGCAATGCTCCTCACCAGACGCTGCCAGCAATGATCCTCACCAGACGCTGCCAGCAATGATCCTCACCAGACGCTGCCAGCAATGCTCCTCACCAGACGCTGCCAGCAATGCTCCTCACCAGACGCTGCCAGCAATGATCCTCACCAGACGCTACCAGCACAAAAACCCCCGCTCATCACCAGATCACCCGACGCTTCCAGCAGCACACAAATCGTCCAGGCCCCCCTTCCCCCTGCTCCTCACCTAATGCTGCACGCTGTGTCCCCATAGATATAGAAGAGTCACTTATCTATGAGACAATAGTGTATGCTGCTTGTGATTATCTTACTGCCTGCAAAGAACTTTTCTTGGCAATAAAACCAGCAGAGCAGCAGTGCAGAACAGCAGAGATTCTGCAGATCATTACAGCACAGGGGCTCTGCAGATCATTACAGCACAGGGGCTCTGCAGATCATTACAGCAGAAGAGCTCTGCAGAGCATTACAGCAGATATTCTGCAGAGAAGCGGGGGGGCGCAGCCGCCTGGGGCTGGGAGGTCTGGGTGGAGGTCTGGGTGGCGGGGCTGCAGAGGAGAGGGGGGGCCGGAACAGTTACCCTCCTCGCTTCTGTCACAGGGTCTACTGAGGCTTGAGGGGCCCTGGTGCAGCTGAACCAGCTGCACCACGGTGGGTCCACATCTGACGCTCGGGGTAAATGGCAGCGGAGTCTCCTGACCTTCTCCTGGTGATCCAGCGATGTCCCCGCTGTGATCGCCGGTGAGAGCCCCTTCGGATGCCTCCATACGACTTCCTGGTTCCGTCTCTGTGAGCCGCAGTGGCTCATTGGAGGCGGAACTGGGTGGGAAATACAAATGTATAAAATTTCTGCCCATAAAATAAATTTTTTTACCAGAAAAATGGTACCACTTTTAGTAAAAAATTCCTGACATAATCATACCGCCAGGTATAAGATTATTGGTTATTGAATAAAATTATATTATTTATTTAATTATAATTCATGATTTTATGTTTCAAACTTTATCACATCTGAGAGGTCTACTAGAGTCTTCTTTGATCAGGTAATTACTAAGAATTGCAGGCCGACAGTACATAACACCAAATTTCCATGCCAAAAAATGGTACCGCTTTTAGCACAAAATTCCTGACATAATCATACCGCCAGGGAGGTTAATTTTAGAGGGCTCCTTTTAAGGCACTTTAGCACTGCACAGTACAATTACTTGTGCTATGCAGAGAGATGTTTCAGCATCTCTCCGAATAGCACAAGTGACCATTTTCTGCTGGTGAAGGAACTCAGGGATCATCCACAGTAAGCGATTCATGACAGCTTCCGGGGTCATAAGGTGACCCCAGGCTGTTATAGTAATGCATCAATGCACCGTGATCGCATCATGAGGCCACTGATGCCAGCAGGGAACTGCGCGATCTCGCTGTCAGTGATTGACAGTGCGATTGAAAGGGTTAACTGTGCCGATCGAGTAATTATACATTGTGAACTGATCAGATTAGCTGACATATGGGGGTTGATGTGAGCTCAGCGCATGGGACAAAGGGTGCGAAGGGGCCAAGGCTTATTATTATGCCCTTGGTCATGAAGGGGTTAAACCAGAGCTGGATACTTTACTAATCTGTTACTAAATGTCCATTAACATCAATATCCACTTTTTCTATCTAATTTAATACTTTACACACCAAAGGCGAGTAGGTAAGAAGTGGCTGTCTGTCTATCCTGACGAACTAAGCTAAAACTGGAGATACCCAGGGTGCTTAGGTAAGAACAGGCTGTTCTCACACTATTGTTTACCCTGACTTTTTGATTTAATACTGGAGATACCAAGGGTGCAGAGGTAAGAACAGGCTATTCACACTACTGTCTATCCTTTTTGATCTACTACCGGAGCTACCAGGGGTGCTGAGGGAAGAACAGGATGCTCAAGCTACGTTCTACCCTTTGTGATCTAATACTGGATATGTCAGGGGTGCTGAAGTAAGAACAGGCTGCTCACACTACTATTTACCCTGACTTTCTGATCCAATACTAGAGATAGAAGGGGAGCTTAGCTAATAGGAGGCTGTTCACACTACTGTCTTCGCTTTCTGATCTAATACTGGATATGTCAGGGGTTCTGACGTAAAAACAGGCTGTTCAAATTACTGTCTACCATTTTTGATCTAATATTACAGATACCAGGGGTGCTGAGGTAAGAGAACAGGCTGTCCACACACCAGGGCCGCACCGTCCATTGGACAAGGTGAGCCCTGTCATTCAGGCGGCAGCCGGCAGAGGGAGCGGCAGTGCAGAAGGGGGCGGCGCCTCAATGCAAGCAGCCTCCCCCTGTCATGGCGCCGGCCGCTCACCCCGCGCACCGGAGGTAAGCGGCGACCGCCGGGGGAGAGGCACAGAAGGGGCGGCAGGGGCCCCAGGCATCACTAGCACCCCCCCCCCCCGGGACTCACGGCCGCGGCCGGCAATCACTGCCGCGGGTCAGGCGGCGGTGGCGAGCCGGTCATTGTAGAAGGGGCGGCAGCCCCAGGCTCCAACAGCACCCCCCCCGTAGTCAGTGCGGCTCAGGCGGCAGTGGGGCTCGGTGCACCCCTGCCTCACACTATTGTCTACCCTGACATTTTGATCTAATACTGAAGATACCAAGGGTGCTGAGGTAAGAACAGGCTGCTCACACTAGTGTCTAACGTTTCAAATCCAATTCTGGAGATGTCAGGGGCTCCGAGGTTAAGAACAGGCTGTTCACACTTCTGTCTACCCTTTCTGATCTAATACTAGAGATATCAGGGGTGCTGAGATAGGAACAGGGTAGTCACACTGTCTACTCTGACCTTCTGATCTAATACTGGTCATAATACCAGGGGTGCTGAGTTAATTAGAGGCTGCTCACACTACTGTCTTCCCACTGGAGGTATCAGGGGGGATGAGGTAAGAAAAGGCTTTTCACACTACTGTCTACCCTTTCTGATCTAATAAAGGACATACCAGGGGTGCTGAGGGAAGAAGGGGCTTTTCACACTACTGCCTACCCTTTCTAATCTAATACTAGAGGATAATAGAATTGCTGAGGTAAGAACAGGCTGCTCACACTACTGTCTACCCTGACTTTCTGATCGAATACTGGGGATACCAGAGGTGCTGAGGAAAGTCAGCTGATACTACTGTCTGCCCTGATATTCTTATCTAACCCTGAAGATGCCAAGTGTGCACAGTAGCGATGAGCAAATTTATTTGGAATTCAATTTTCCTCAAATTCTATAAAAATATTCTATACAATCTCTAAAATAATCTATAGATATATTCTTCAGAATGTTTTTACTTCAGTGTGCTTAATGTGAATTCAGCAAAATGGCATCCAGCTGCAGCAGTTTGCTGAACCAAAGTGGGTGGGCAAATGCTTAAAAAAGTAAAAATTGAAAAGTGATAACAGTAATATCTACCTCAACACCCACCTGTTCCACTGCAATCGTATGCCCACCACCTTCTGAGAACCCGGTGTCTCCTTTTTTCCATTTTTCTTTTCACACACATGCTCTTCGGTTTTATCAATCCAGGGCTCACATTGATACTTGACTAGACCTCATCTGTCACAGTGCACATTGAGACGTCATAACGCGAATCATGCTTCAGTGACAGCACGGCAATCAATGATATCAGAAGCCTAGTAAAGCCAGAAGACCCAGCTTGCAGGGAAAAATCTCAATAAAATGTGCATGATGGGAGAAGGGAAAAAATAATAGATGGAGACCAGAATGTTTTTTTTCTACTTACAGTGGGGGAAATAAGTACCGTATTTGATCTCTTGCTAATTTTATAACTTTGCACACTGACTAAGATGTGAACAGTCTATAATTTTAAGGGTAGCTTAATTTTAAAAGTGAGAGATAGAATGTCAAAAATAAAATGCAGAAAATCACGTTGTCTAAATTATATAAATATATTTGCATTTTGAAGAGAGAAATAATTATTTGATCCCTCTGGCAAACAAGATTTAATATCTGGTGCCAAAACCCTTGTTGGCAAGCACAGCAGTTAGGCACCTTGTAGTTGATTACGAGGTTCTGTCACGTCGGGAGGAATTTTGTTCCACTCCTCTTTGCAAATCATCTCTAAATCATTAAAATTTTGCTTGTCAACTCGGAGCGTCAGCTCCCTCCATACATTTTCTATGGGATTAAGGTCTAGAGACTAGCTAGGCCACTCCATGACCTTAATGTGCTTCTTTTTGAGTCACTTCTTTGTTGCCTTGGCTGTATGATTTGGGTCATTGTCGTGTTGGAAGACCAAGCCATGACCCATGACCCTGGCGGAGGAAAACAGGTTTTCACTCAGGATTTTATGGTACATGGCTCCACCCATTGTCCCATTGATGTAGTTTAGTAGTCCTATGCCCTTGCAGAGAAACGTCCCAAAAACATAATGTTTCCACCTCCATGTTTGACTGTGGGGATGGTGTTCTTTGGGTCATAGGCAGCATTTCTCTTCCTCCAAAACATGCAGAGTTGAGTTAATGCCAAAGATTTCTATTTTCATCTTCTCTGATCACAGCACCTTCTCCCAATAACTCTCAAGGTACCGTCACACGCGGCAATATTGCTAGGCAATTTCACTGGCAATTTGCTGGTTGCAGTGAAATCATGGACACATTGTTCCATTTGTACAGAGCAACAAAATAGAACAATGTGTCCATGATTTCACTTGAACCAGCGAATTGCCTAGCAATATTGCTGCGTGTGACGGTACCTTCAGAATCACTAAGGTGTTCATTGGCAACCTTCAGACGGGTCTGCACACGTGCCTTCTTGAGCAGTGGGACTTTGAGAGCACTGAAGGATTTTTTCTTATAATTCTTTATTTTAGAAAAGTTTTGAATTTTCATAACAGGGAAGAAAAGGAGATTTTTGTGTACTCACCGTAAAATCCTTTTCTCTTAGCCTCTAATTGGGGGACACAGACCGTGGGTGTTATGCTGCTGTCCACTAGGAGGCGACACTATGCAGAATCTGCAAGAGAGTTAAGTGGCTCCTCCTCCGCAGTATACACCCCTGGAGCAGGCACTGCTTCACCAGTTTTGTGCTAAAGCAGTAGGAGAGTTAACAGATAAAAACCGTAAAACAGGGCCTGTAACCACACAGGCCACCTGTGTAAACATATATAGCTAACAAGGTAATAACAGTGTAACAAGGCCTGAAAACAAACAGGCACATATGTAAACAGTTAAGAGTTAGCAGAGTACTAAAAGTACCACAAGGCCTGTAACTACGCAGGCACATGTGTAAAAAGTGAAGAATTAACGGAGCAATAATCGTATAACAAGGCCTGTAACTAAACAGGTTCATAGTACTACAAGGCCTGTAACCAAACAGGCACAAGTTTAAACAGTTCAGAGTGATAATAGGCAAACATGTGTAAACATGTTAACCCTGTAACAGCTGAGAAGCAATGTGAGAACTGTAGAAAAAAAGGCCCACAAGGGCAATAGGGTGGGTGCTGTGTCCCCCAATTAGAGGCTAAGAGAAAAGTATTTTACGGTGAGTACACAAAAATCTCCTTTTCTCCTTCACTTCATTTGGGGACACAGACCATGGGATGTCCTAAAGCAGTCCCTGGGTGGGGAAAAACAATGGAACTAATAACACTGAGCATGGTCAGTGAAGACTGTGCACCGACAGGCAGTCTGCTGCCGCCTGGAGGGCACGTCTACCCAGACTTGTGTTTTGCAGAGAAACGAGTGCAAGCACTATAAAGGCTTAAGTTTATGCGTAGGCTGACCGATTGGCTGCCTATACACTTGTTGCACTAACACCTAGTGCCGAACGGCCCAGGAGGCCACCACGGCCGTAGTAGAATGTGCCGTGATGCTGCTGGAAGGGAAGAGCTTTCAATGGTATAAGCATCTTAGATGGTTAGACGGATCCACCTTGGTAGAGGTGCCTGAGAGGCTGACAAAATTTCGTCCTGTCCTCTGGAAGAAGGAAGAAAGAATCTGACCTCTTCGAAGGACATTGTCTTGGATACCTAGATGCGTAGGGCCCCGACAAGGCCCTGCATATGTAGGTCCTTCGCGACCGGATGGACTGGAGTCGGGCGAAGTGATGGCAGAGAGATATATTCATTTAGGTGGGAAGAGTATACCGCCTGTAGCAGAAGGATGCAACAAGCCGCAGGGCAATCTTGTCCAGATGGAAACCCAGAAAAAATGGTTTACATAAAATAACGCTGCAAACACCGATACCTCCGTAAAGAAAATAATTTTTCCACCGAAACATACCACTGTTTGGATGGGAATACTAAGGGTAATATCCTTATAGAGGCTCAAATGGCGGTCTTGTAGGGCCGTGAGGATGAAGTTCAGGTCTCCACTTGTGTAGAAGGGGAAATGGGCTGAAACTTGCTGTGTAAGAGATCCTAAGGACAGACCTGAGTCTAGGTCTAAGCGGAAGCAACCGAGATGTCTTGGTATGAAATAGGGGCAAGGGGGAATGACCTCTAGAGATGCTCTAGGCAAAAAAAACAAAAAAAAAAAACGATTATACATGTGTGATGGTATATCGTTGATAAGGCTGGTTTCCTCGCTGTGACTATGGTCGCTACAATATCCTGGGGAAAAAAAACCTTGGGTTAAATGCCAGGTCTCAAGGGCTACGCCATTAATTTCAGAGTTGAGGAATCCTGTGGGAGAACTGGCCGAGAGAGAGCAGGTCTGGACTGTCTGTTAGTCGTCCTGGTACTGCTGCCATGATGTGGACGAAATCTGCGTACCAAGCGCAGCTGGGCCAGTCTGAGACCAGAAGAATGATCTGGCGATATTCTTGTTTGATATTCTGCACTAACCTGGTAGTGGGGAAAGAGTATAGGGGAGGTGGATACAGGTCCAGTCTTGGACTAGTGCGTCTGTCCTACTGACAGTGAGTCCTGGGACCTGGCCAAGATTGGAACCTTGGCATTGAGGCGTGACTCAGTCGGGTCACACATTTGTGGTTTCCTGACGCTGGCAGCCTTGAGGAGGTCTGTGGATGAAGGGACCGTTTCCCTAAGTCCATCCCTTGTTGGGTTAGGGAAAAAACGATTCCCAGATGTGTACACCTGGTATGAGAATACCTGGCAGTACAGTGTTCAAGGATTCCCCCAAGAGAAGGATGTGGCGAACGTCTGTCATTGCTTGGAGACTGTGGGTTTCACCCAAATGGTTAACATATGCCACGGCTGTGGCATTGTCTGACTGTATCCTGACATGTCCGAATGCCAGAAGGTGACTGACGGATTTCAGTACTAGAAATATTGCCCGAATTTTCGTAGAATGAGAGGCATCTTCAGATCTGGGCAAGGGTACTGCAGTGTGCATTGTGACGGGGGTACATCGAACCACATCCTGTTCTCGTGCCAAGCCGGAACATGGATAAATGCAAGGAGACCGCTGAAGGAGACTGCGGATTCCTAGACGAAGAATCCGTGCCCTGTCTGGGGAAACTTGACTAGACCTGTGGATGTGTTGCGGCTAAAGGCCGCTGTTTTCATCCGATGTTGTGTGTCCAATGAGGCTGAGACTCCATATCTGATGCTGCAGCATGTGGCCGTCATGAGTACGCAGTGGAGCTGGGACTCCTGGAGTGGCCTTGGAGTTGTGGTAGACTTGTGGTGGTCGATCCGCTAACCGAGTCTTCTTAGCATGCAAAGTGAAGGTGACACTGTGTACACAGTCCCTGAAAGTCATGCATTGATGAATACGTCGTCCAGATATGGAAGACTCCTTTGACAACTTCAGGCTAGGAAAAACTTTGTATTTATGATCTTCTGGTCTCACAGAATTCTCTTTGGACTCCTGAGTCGAGAAGGGACGGACTGCGTGGAAGAAGAGACGGACCACGGTCATACAGGGGACCGGAGGGCCCATGCATTGGATTAATGCAGTTGGGGATCTGCGAGGTCCTGCTTCGGAGCGGGCTGTGCAGATTGTTTGCGCGTGTAATCTCAACCCTACCTATTATAGGTGTGGTGAGGAGATTGGCAGCTGGGCTCTTGATCCATGTCCTGCAACTCAGAGTTCTATCTGTATAGTCTGGGGCGAGAGCCCAGGTAAACCTGTGAACAGGAGGGCCCATCCATTGGGATGATGCAGTCGGGAGTCTGCTAGGTCCTGCTTCGGAGCGGGCTGTGTAGAGTGTTTGTGCGTGTTATCTCAACCCAAGTACCTAATATAGGTGCAATGATGAGATGGCAGCTGGGCTCGTGGTCCACTCTTGTGACCCAGAGCTCTGGTTTTGTAGCCTGGGGAGGGAGGCTGGGTAGGTGTCGAGAAATCGCAATTTCAACCAGAGTCCCCAGCAATGGGGAGTCGGAGGAGGAGTATGGCATATAGCAATTTCGGCTACAACCCAGCGCCCCAACCAAGGGGAGTTGAGGATATGCTATAGGTCATAGGTTCCAGAGACCCTTAGTTGAATTACCCGTGAAGCTGCGGAACACGGTATTTAAATCCGAGTCTTGTGGGACTTGGCTGTCCTCACCGCCATCCAGAACTGTAAATGTGGGGTCTGGAGAGGTTTAGCGAACAGTCTTGGGATGCCTGACATGGTCAGGCAATTTTTGGGTTGTAGCAACTTCAACTGAGCTGTCCCAGAGTGGGGGAAAGAGGGGGGGGGGCGGGGGAGGTGGGCCACGGAAGAACCTGTCAGGTAAACTCGTGGAAGGTCCACCACAATCCTGTTGTCCCCGCTGCGTGGGAGCCCGGATAGAGGTACGTTGTAAGAGTAGCTGAGACGCCTAAATATCAACTGACCTCTCTCAACATTGGGAGACCAAGGTAAGGGCCTGTCGGCGTCTTACCTTAACCTAGCAACCCCTATGCAAAATCATAAGGTTGGCTAGGCGTACCAACAGGTACCTGGATCAGTAGTATGAAATAAACAAAACGTGCAGTGGCCCGTGCGCTGGCAGAGGGACTCTGCATGTGTAGCTCTAGGAATCAGGAACGTTATTATAGGGTAATGCTGGACAAGCTAACATGTTTGCACTGCCCTTTGTATTGCAGGTGTACAGAGAACAAGTTGCAGTAGGATATATAGCCTTGCAGGTTGCTTTGCTGTTGCTATTGGAGACCGCCGCACAGCAAAGCTGTGCTGACTGTACCATCCAAGACCATGTGAGCCCCGTACGGCTAAAGCCGTGCTACCTCCTATATAATGGCTTGGCCCAGAGTTGGGCATTGACTCCCTATGTTTCCCTCAACTCTTGTTGTAATGTATACAGAGGAGGGTTCTGTGGGCCAGTATACAGTCCAGCTGGTACTGTACCCCCACATTGTTTGTGACCCCATGGGAGAAATGCAAGTAGCATTGTGGCAGGGACAAGAGGACAGATGCAGAAGCAGTCTGCACTTTACAACCTGGCAGGCACCCTTGGTCCTGCTTTAACAATGCAGGCTCTCCTGTGAGAGCTGCTTGTTTGTTTATGTGGGAAGGAGGGGGGGGGGGGGGGGGGCCAGGGGAGGGAGGATCCTTGAAAGAGCGCGAAGCTCTGAAAAAAATATTCCCCTGCAGCTCTGGTCCGCCCCTGCCATTACACCGGCCGCGTCATTATCATCATCCAGGGGGGCGGGCCGGAGGAAGGGGTGGCGGCTTCTCGCTAGGCCGAAGCCGCGGCCTGCAGTAGAACAATGGAGCCGAAAATAGCTCCAGGCCGGCGTGGAAGTGCCCAGGGGTGGGCCTAAGCTTCCTACACTCCCAAAATATGTGGAGTAGGATACCGTCTGCCTTGCCACACCTCCAACAATCCGGATCAGTAGAAGGAAAAACCCTGTGTAATTCGGCAGGAACTCTATACCATCTTGTCAATATTTTATAATTAGCTTCCTGCAGTCTCGAGCATATTGAGGTGGAGTGAGCTAAAGTAAATATATCAGATCTCTGGTCCATTGACAGCTCCAGACCTAGATCAGCTTCCCACTTCAGCATAAATTGGGGAATCGGCAGGTCCGGGGGGGGATATCAGACACGCGTAGATCCTCGACACCGCATGTCTACAGTCATCCGCATCTAGACACATATGTTCAAATAACGTCTTCGGCCCTATAAAGGACGACTTTGGAGGAAACCTCCGGAGGTAATGCGTGAGCTGTAAGCATCTCCAGAATCCTAAAGCCCTCGGGTCCGTAATTGAGTTAAGTTGTTCAAGCGTGGGCCAAGTGTCACCAACGCCCCAACTCTCAACTCTATCTAGTCCCGCCGCAATCCACCATTGGAAAACAGGGTCATTATGCTGGGTTTAAAATCAGGGTGACTCAGGATCGGACATAAAGTCGAGGTGTGTGGAATCATCAAGGATCTGACCAGAGTATGGTCGCATACCTTGAGGGTAGCCCCAATCGTCGGGTGGTCGCAAACCGTCTCACCTCGTCTGATTGATGTTCAAGGCAACGTCTGCAGTCTAAGGGAAGTAGAGTCCTGTTCAATCTGTACCCAGATTTTGTTCTTTCCATGTCTACACCAGTCTACCACCCGTGCCACTGAAGGATTTTAATCCATTACGACATAATGTGTTAGCAACTGTTTTCTTGTTGAGACTGGTCCCAGCTGCTTTGAGATAATTAATAAGCCTTCCCCCCCATGTAGTTTTAGGTTGATCTCTCACCTGTCTCATGATCCTGGATACCATAAGAGGTGAAATTTTGCATGGAGCCGCAGATTGATGTCGATTGACTCTCATTTTGTATTTCTTCCATTTTCTTACTATTGCAACAACAGCTGTCTCCCTCTCACCCAGCGTCTTACTTATGGTTTTGTAGCCTCGTGCAGGTCTAGGATCTTTTCCATTACTTCTTTAGCGAGCTCTTTGATCTTGACCATCTTGTAGAGGTTAGAGTCTAGCTGATTAATAGTGTGTCTGGGCAGGAGTTTTTTATATAGGTGAGGGTGACAATTTAAGACAGTTATCTTTAATTCAGGTAACGAGTTGATTAGGAGCGTGAAACTGGTCTGTAGGAGCCACAACCTCCTATTTGTTGGTAGGGGATCAAGTACTTATTTCACTTTTCAATATGCAAATACATTTATATAATTTAGACAATGTGATTTTCTGGATTTTACTTTTGATATTCTATCTCTCAGTGTTAAAATTAACCTACCCATAAAATTATAGCCTGTTCATGTCTTTGTCAGTGGGTAAACTTACAAAATCAGCAAGGAATCAAATACTTATTACCCCCACTGTACATACTAAGTTTATTGTGCTCTGGGGTTCAGAAATTACTTAAAAGGAAAATTAAATTTGCAAAAAATAACTTATCTGTAAATGGAATTTCAAGGTAATATCGCACGTTTTGGCAGATCCGATCATCTATAGTGCGGTGGTACAAAGATGTCACTCACATTAATGTCCATCCTGTCCTTCTGATCTAATGCTGGTGTTTCAAAAGATCCTGATCTTACTGATCTGAAACTGAAGATAGGTGTGCTAATGTAAAGAAAGGCAGATCACACTGCTGTAAATGCTGTGTGATCTATTGCTGTAGTTATTCAGGGGTGTTGAAGTATGAAGGGGCTGAACACATTTTGTCCATCTGGTCTATTTAATCTAATACTGGATATTAGGGGTACTGAGGTAAGAAAAGGCCTTCATGCTTCTTTCTATCCAAGTCATTACTAACAGAGTGATCTTTTTCAAGTATTTATGTTAATGTTGATGATTATGGCTTATATCCAATGAAAACCCAAAATTCATTATGTTAGAAAATTCAAAAAAAAAATATAAAGATCAATTGAAATAATGATTTTTAAATTATAAATGTTGGCCTATTGAGAAGTATGTACAGTAAATGCACTCAATACTTGGTTGGGGATCCTTTGCATAAATTATTGCATCAATGTGACCTGGCATGGAGGCAGACTGCGGTACTGCTGACGTTTTCTGGAAGCCCAGGTTGGTTTGATAGCAGCCTTCAGCCCGTCTGTATTGTTAGGTCCTGGTGTCTCTCATTTTCCTCTTGACAATACCCCATAGATTTACTATGGGGTTTAGTTTTTTGCAGGTCCACACAGACAGGAATGGATAGGACCGGATTGGTAACTCCGGACTCCATTTCTGTGTCCGGATCGGGGATTTTGAGGGATCCGAACACAGAAAGAGCTGGGAGGAGCCGAGCCTGCAAAGCACAGACAAGTGGTGTCGAGGCTGCAATTTCACTTTCGCAATGTATCTATAAACACTGCAAAAGGGAAAGAAAGCAATGTGTTTATAATAAAAAAAAAAAATGCTCACCTCTCTGTCAAGTGTCCCGCGATGCGAGGCGTCCACGTCCGATGGCTGAAGAACCTGAAACAGCTGACCGGGGCGGCAACTCGATCAGCTGATGTGTCGCATGACAGCATCAGCTGAGCAGTTTTAATCATCCGGTAAAACCGATCGGTGGGCAGGTGATTTAAACCACTAAGCTGGTTGGGTTGCTGCCCCGCCTGGTCAGCTGATTCAGGTCCTGCAGTCATCAGACGTGGACACCTCGCAGGACATTCGGTGGAGAGGTGAGCATTTTTTTTTTAAACATATTGCTTGCTTTAATTTCACTTTAGCAGTGTATGTAGATCACTGCTAAAGTGAGATTACACTGAACAGAGCAGTGAATGTGTACTGAGCATGCTCAGTACACTAAAATCGGATCCGGGAAACGATCCTGTTCTCTCCCGGATCCGGCACCATAGGTCTCCATGTTATTTGAATTGGACAGTGTCGGATCCAATTCTGTCCACTTTTTCGAAGGCAACCCAAAATCGGAGCAGTCTTCGATTTTGGGGACGAGAAAAAGCGGACACACTCGGATCTTTGCACACACGGATGGCCATTAACGACCAATCTGTGCCCATCCGTGCACATAGGGAACATGGAGAGCCAAATCGGATCTGTGGTTATCAGTTTTACAATGGACAGCCATGGATCACTAAAATATGTGATGTGAAGGGGGCCTTAGGGGTGTATTCAGTTGTGTTGCAAGTGTTTTAGACACTATATCGACTGTGTGTTGAGTCATTTAGAGCAGTGGTCCCCAACCTTTTTTGCACCGGGGACTGGCTGCAAGCAAGACCATTTTTCCGGGGCCCAGAAAGGCGTTATGGCACAGGGCTGGGGCTTTGATCTTATGGGGTGAGGCTATGGAGAAGGGGTGGAATTTAGTACCCTGTTTCCCCAAAAGATGCGCTAGTTCTTATTTTCAGGGGATGTCTTATTTTTCCATTCCCTTGCAGCCCCAATATGGTATCCCCATCATCCCCTTGCAGCCCACAATATCCCCATCATCCCCTTGCAGCTCACAATATCCCTATCATCCCCATGCAGCAGCCCATATTATCCCCATCGACAAACAGCCAGACACACACAGCCACACAGAGCCACACAGACACACACAGCGCCACAGCTACACACACACACAGCTAGCCACACACACACAGCCAGTCACACACACACACAGCCAGACACACAGACGGTCCTCAGCTTCAGTTGGCGCCAGTCTGCTTTCTGCCTCAGCTGCATAAATGTACTAGCAGAGCAGTCGGCCAATAACAGTGCAGTAGTCAAATAGGGAATGGCTGCTGCACTGCGATTGGCCGACGGCTTCGCTCGTACATCTACGCACACAGCTGAGGCAGAGATCAGACCAGAACGGCGTAGCTGCAGGTGCAGGTCACAGTGCGCTGGGACGCGTCACTGCGGCAGGGAAGCAGGCGGCATCAACCGCTCTGAGTCGCCGCAGAGCACTTTCTGTGTAGTGCTGGTCTGCAGCGGCGCGGACCGGCACACAGACTCCCACGGCTCGGTCAGCGGACCAGTGGTTAGGGACCCCTGATTTAGAGGGTACATCAAATTTGCACTGTTATACAAGCTGAACACTGAATACTTTACATTGTATTAAAGTGTTTCCCATTAAAATATATACTAAAATATTTACACAAATGCGTGGTATCTACTCTCGTTTGTGACCCCGATTCAAGTGATGTATAACTTAATTTGTTGCTTGCTGTAGTTCTGTTAAAATCACATTTCTAACAGCTGCAGATCTAGCAGTACTCTGAATGCTTAGCTCTGCATAACCCTGCCCACATCACCGATTGACAGTTTTCTTTGTACACTGTGCACATATAGAAAGTGGCCAGTGGTGGTGGTGGCGGTAGGTTATACAGAGCTTATGAATATGGAGGACTATATGGAAGCAGGATAACTAGTCCTCTAGATATAATCTTCTTCTGAAAAGACTTTTTTTTTTTTTTCAAATCTGCAGTAACCAGCCCAGTTAGTAACACATCGATGAATCCAGGTTTCTGCCTCTACATTATGCTGCTCTCAGAATAGATGGATAAATCCTGATGACAGATTCCCTTCAGGTAGACTTGCTGAGATTAAGAACACCATTTACATGTACAAACTATGTGGAAATACTGTTCTGATGGATTACAGTTTTCATCCCATGAGATAATTGATGTGAACTTTTTTCTCTGTCAATTTTACTTATCAATCCAACAAGTTTTTTAAGACTCGGATGGGAAACACTTATACACGTAATAGAGACTGAACGTGATTAGATGTGGGCTGTATATTTTTTGTATGTTACAAAACAGTTTACTTTCATGCTGTAATCTTATATATAAAACCCGAAGGCCACTTCCGGGCAATCCAGCCAACTTCCGTGATGGCCTGTGCCCTGTGTAAAACACCGGAACCAGAAGTAGCAGACCCACGAGCGGTGAGCGCGTAGCGCTCACCGCGAGCCGCTCTCAAAACAGCACAGCGGCTCGCTAACCTGCCACCGGCCCCGCACTGAGCCTTGTGTGCAGCCTCCGCTCTCCTCTGCCACCGGCCCCGCACTGAGCCCCGTGTGCAGCCTCCGCTCTCCTCTGCCCCCGGCCCCGCACTGAGCCCCGTGTGCAGCCTCCGCTCTCCTCTGCCCCCGGCCCCGCACTGAGCCCCGTGTGCAGCCTCCGCTCTCCTCTCCCCCAGCCCCGCACTGAGCCCCGTGTGCAGCCTCCGCTCTCCTCTGCCCCCGGCCCCGCACTGAGCCCCGTGTGCTGGCCCCGCACTGAGCCCCGTGTGCAGCCTCCGCTCTCCTCTGCCCCCCCCCAGCCTCCGCTCTCCTCTGCCCCCCCCAGCCTCCGCTCTCCTCTGCCCCCCCAGCCTCCGCTCTCCTCCGCCCTCCCCAGCCTCCGCTCTCCTCCGCCCTCCCCAGCCTCCGCTCTCCTCCGCTCTCCTCTGCCTCCGCTCTCCTCTCTCTGCCTCTGCTCTCCTTCTGCCTCGCTCTCCTCTGCCTCCGCTCTCCTCTGCCTCCGCTCTCCTCTGCCTCCCGCTCTCCCCTGCCCCCCAGCCTCCGGTCTCCCCTGCCCTCCAGCCTCCCCTCCGCTCTCCCCTGATTCCCTGAGCCACCGCGCAGTGCTGGACTGGACCGCGAGTGCGCCACTGAGCCACCGCGCAGTGCTGGCCACTGAGCCACCGCGCAGTGCTGGCCACTGAGCCACCGCGCAGTGCTGGCCACTGAGCCACCGCACAGTGCTGGCCACTGAGCCACCGCGCAGTGCTGGCCACTGAGCCACCGCGCAGTGCTGGCCACTGAGCCACCGTGCAGTGCTAACCACTGAGCCACCGCGCAGTGCTAACCACTGAGCCACCGCGCAGTGCTAACCACTGAGCCACCGCGCAGTGCTAACCACTATGCCGCTGTATACTGTGCTACCCACAGGGCCGCTGTATACTGTGCTACCCACAGAGCCGCTGTATACTGTGCTACCCACAGAGCCGCCTGTATACACACAATTCATTTCACCGCACTCCTGTAACTATTAGTAAATAAACTATATATGGATTCTAGACTACCCGATTCTTTAGAATCGGGCTGCCATCTAGTTACACATAAAACATATATTTTACCTCAGCTATAGCCAATTTCTCCTGTGCCACATAACCAGAGATATTGATCATCTCCATACGATCTCTGAGAGGTTCTGGAATTGTTTCTGTGACATTGGCTGTGCAGATGAAGAGAACCTGCAGTAGATGGATTAAATAGAGAGAGAGAGAACACAAATAGATAAAAAGGTCTCTTGTATAAATATAAATAATAACCTAAAAAACAAATGGTAAACGCATACATTTAAACACAAGTAAATAATTTTAAAGGGAACCTGTCACCCGATTTTATTGCCCTACACCTTCCTAGCAGCTCCCAATCTATCCATTTCTTATCTAAAGTGTCCCTATGAAAGATGTGTAAAATAAGTATAAACTTACTGCAGTCCCCGAGGTTGGGGGACTGGGTAGGCGTGGCCTCAGTTCCTTCAGCACACCTCCTGCTTGTAATGCACGCCCCGCTGGGCGGCATTATTCTGGGTCCACTCAGCCCCATTAATTGGAATCTCCCGCCCTCTACACCTCTTTGCACCAGCCGGGCGTCACATCCGGCGCGGTGCATTATGGGCCATCACGTGACCGGCCCCGACTCCGCGCATGCGCAATGCGCTTATTGAAGCCAGGGCCAATCACGTGATCAAGCCCATAATGCACCGCGCCGGATGTGACGCCCGGCCGGTGCAAAGAGGTGTAGAGGGCGTGAGATTCCAATTAATGGGGCTGAGTGGACCCAGAATAATGCCGCCCAGCGGGGCGTGCATTACAAGCAGGAGGTGTGCTGAAGGAACTGAGGCCACGCCTACCCAGTCCCCCAACCACGGGGACTGCAGTAAGTTTATACTTATTTTACACATCTTTCATAGGGACACTTTAGTTACGAAAGGGATAGATAGGGAGCTGCTAGGAAGGTGTAGGGACAGCTAGAGATAGTGTAGGGGCTTAAAATCGGGTGACAGGTTCCCTTTAATGGGGTTGTCCACTACTAGGACAACCCCTTCTCATTCCCCATGTTTGACCCCATTAAAATGTAGCATTTGACAACGTGTCTCATACCATCCTTACTGAAAAAATAACCAAGTATGGAATAGACAAGGCAACTGTTAGCTGAATTCATAATGGCTGAACCGGAAGAGTGGTCATAAACAGCTGAACATCCAGATGGCAGAATGTCTCAAGTGGGGTACCACAGGGCTGATTAAATTTACTGATAACACAAAGCTAGGAGGGATAGCTAGGAGGGATACTAGAGAAGAGAGCGAGAAGATTCAAGAAGATCCGACCAACCTGGATCAGCGTACAACAACTAACAATTATTTTTATCAGAAGGCTCAGGATCGCTTTTTAATTGCAGTGAGGAAAAAGTAAATAGTCTAGTAGATAACAATCATCTGCAACCAAGGATATGGGCTCAGCTTGCCACCTCACATCAATGGTAGGGAGACTACTTATGATTGACATAAGTTGTTGAATGGTTAAAATGCTCCAGGGTTTTAACTAAAAACATAGTTTGAAGAACCCTAAAGGAATACAAGGGAAAATATGACTAGTCTGGCACCATCCTTGGCAGGCTACAGATAATTGATGTATTTTCCTACGAACACATACAGTGGGTACGGAAAGAATTCAGACCCCTTTACATTTTTCTTTATTTGTTTCACTGCAGACATTTGGCAAGTTCAAAAAAGTTCATTTTTTTCTCATTAATGTACACTCTGCACCCCATCATGACTGAAAAAAAACAGAAATGTAGATATTTGTGCAAATTTATATATAGAAAAAAACAAAACTGAACTATCACATGGTCATAAGTACCCAGACCCTTTGCTCAGTATTGAGTAGAAGCACCTTTTGAGATAGTACAGTCATGAGTCTTCTTGGCAATGATGTAACAAGTTTTTCACACCTGGATCTGGAGATGGTGATGAGCGAGTACCGAAATATTCGTAATCTGTATACTTGTTATGAGTACTATGTAATAATTGCATATTTGTTCCGAATAGCGAGTACAATGAAAGCCAATGGGAAATGTGAATAGTTTTCTGCTGGAGCCTACAAAGGGGTCTGGGGGCCTGAGGACAAGGCTGAAATGAGTGGGAAAGTGATGAAACAGAATGGAAAGAGCCTGGAGAATATGCCTGCATGCATTTCTGTCTCACACATGGTTTGTGGGAATAACTATGTCGCAGGATTATACCACTGTTACAGATACACAAGAACTACCACCAAACCTAACCTAAATCGCATTTAACAGGCCAAAAAGGTTCACAAACAGTTTTCCCTGCCTCATCACTTTTATACAAGACTAAATTAAACAGAGAAACAAAAAAAATATTGCTTATAGCATTTCTTCACATGTACTTTTGTGGCTTTTTATCACCTTTTACAATTAGGAGGGCCCTGACTTATACATTCTGTCATACATCATTTTTAGTTAGCTATTGCCCAGCACTTTACAAGGCCAGCTACAATGTACCAGTAGGTATGTTGATCGTTGAGTAAATCTTTGTTTATTAAAGAATAGTCAAAACAAATAAATTAACATACAAGTATATCACTTTTTTCAGCACAGAGTTTACAATAATATACAGTAAGGCCTAAGGGCCGAACAACCCACTATTTTCTCAACTCTGATATCATTAAAGATATCCTATGTTATATAGTCTGGACCTATGGTAAGTTTCATCTTGAATGATCAATATTAACAAGTCTGGCCAGAAACTGGGTATCCCATAAGAAAATGATTAGTAAGCCAGGAAGGGTTACGTTCTCTCAATTGTGTTGAAATGGTATATTATATATAAAGAAAAGAAAAAAAAAAAAAAACAACAGACTATACGCTAGTATTATGGCATTTGCCATAATAATAAAAAGTTTAGTAAAGAGGGAAGAGAGAGAAGAAAAAAAAAGGGAAAAAGAGAATAAAGAGAAAGGAAGAATAGAAAAGAGGTGTCTGGGGGGGCAAGGTGGGTACAAGGGAGGGTGGGCAAGGGAAAGCTCCTTAATAGGAACAATCGCTATATCATCTCTATTAGGTCTACAATCCCATGTTCTTAGATAAGTAAATCCTGAAATTTGGAGGAGTCATGAAACATGATCCATTCAGACCAAATCAGGTTAAACCTCTCCTGGGATTCCGTCTCTTCAGCGCTCAGCTCTTCCATACGGTAGATAAGAGCCATATCCAAATACCACTCATGGTAGCTTTACATGCCGCTACAGAAGGTTAGAAACAACCGGGTGTCTCACGTGCACGAGCACGTTCCAACGGTTGCTAACGGTAGCTGATACTGCCTTTACACGCCGCTACAAGGTGCTCTACAGAAGGTTTTCTCTATCCCTGGAAGCACCGTCGGGTGCCCCAGGTTACCTTCTGTAGAGCCCCTTCCCTCATTTACACGCCGCTACCACAAGAGAATATGGGAGGACCTGGGGCAGCAGAGACAACACATAGGTGTGCCAGAGTTGTGGATTACGAGACGCTCGTACGGTCATTGGACAAAGCAATAGCATCATGATTGGCCAGCCAGCGCAGGAAGGCTGGCTAATACATGATGCTATTGCAATTGTGTAGTGTGACTGGTCATCTCCTTAAATATGCCGCCCTTGGCAGGGACAACCAATCGTAACGCAGGAGCTACCACCAATGATCGCTGAAGGGGGGCGGAATCCCGGAGGCTGTGTCACGCTCCAGGGAGTTAACTAGGTGTCGTAAAAACCTTCCTGTTCCTCGATTATACGCCGCTACCATCGGGTTGAAACCAACCTGTTTTTGAGCACTGCTCAAAAACAGGTGTCGACAGTGACAAGTGGCAACAACCTGATTTACACGCCGCTACTTCGTGGTGTTTTGATGGTGCAAGATACAATGGTCTCCGACACCCGGTTGTTTCTAACCTTCTGTAGCAGCGTGTAAAGCTACCATCACAGATAGAGGGTTGTTCTGGTGATTTCCAAAGCCTCAAAATGACAGTGCGGGCTGCCAATACACGAAAGCGAAGGATGTCTTTTTTTATTCCGGTTCATGGAGCCCGGCAAGACAGATAGGAGTGCCATTTCAGGAGACGCAGTAATGACACAACCTGTGATTAGAGTATAGTTCCTGAAGACTTTATCCCAAAAACTACTTACCTTCACACAGTCCCACCATATATGTAACATTGTATCGGTTGCTGCCTCACATCGTCAACAATTGCTGAAAACTAATGGGGAAATCTTTTGAAGTCGGTCTGGGCATAAATACCATCTAGTAAGAACTTTATAATTCCTTTCTTGTGCCATGCACGGTGATGCCATTGCATGAGTACAGTGAAAACTTTTGCCATTCGACAGTCGTGAGTTCCCAGCCCAGTTCCCGCTCCCAGGCCAATTGGAAAGGGTGTTTCTTTTTCTGTTTGTCTAACAATACAACCTGATAAACTACAGAGATTGCATTGTCAGGTGGAGCTTCTATAAGAAACAGTTGTTCTATAGATGTGGGAAGCGAACGAACTCTGCATGGTAAGGTTGCCGATGACGGGAAGGAGGTGCATGGTCAGAATGTAGAATATCGCCAATTTTGATAACAGGATTCCATCTTAACGCTACATGGCCGAGTAAAAAGAAATCAATACGACTATAAGAGTCGGGGAGAAACACGTATAATCTCTCTCTTGTGGGTGAAGTATGCGCCAGATGTCCCTGAGCTGGAGAGTGTGCAGGAATTTTTTTAGTGACCTCAATTTTTTGCTCAGTACTGTACCTCATTCAAGTGTTCAAAAGGCCTGCAGTAGGCAGGAACCTGAGTATGGTGAAGGCCCAGAGATGGCTCTATTGCATACGTTTTGGAGGGACCGCTATTAGACACTTCGGCTGTCCCTCCCTCATTGACACTGTGGTAGTGGAATGCATATTCCATAGAAGTTTACAATGCACCCATTTTAGCGTTGGGCTTAACCCTCCTCCACCACCTCCTCCATGAAATTTTGCAGCCCTAAAATCAGAAGTTCAGAGGGACTGTAGTAGGCAGGAAACCTGAGTTTAATGAGAGTCCTCATATGGCTCTGTTACATACGATTGGAAGTGCCCTTCTCTAGAAATTTTGGAGGTCCCACTTGTGTACACTTGAGTGCGCTCTCACTTATTCATGTTGTAGGACCCTCACTCTATTATTTAACTCATTAAAGGGTTGAGACTACATGGAAAAAATGCAAGAGACATGAAGTAATAGAAGGTAGCAGTGATTGTGGCCTGCAATCCTCAGGTTTGACTACACTCTGAACCAGAAAAATAAAGCTGCACTAGTCAACTGAATGACAAGCTCAAATATATCTCTTGAGCAAGTCAATCCATAAAGGATATATGGTGCCTCCCCTCTAGGATAGGTTGGAGAAGCTTCACCAAATGGCTCAGAGATTGTGACCGACAATATTCCCCAGATTATACAGGAAGAGAATCCTTCGCGATACTGTACTACTTGGTCCACTGCCGAATGAGCATCGTATTTCCAAATATGACTCCTGGGGCTGTGTCATAAGTGCAGGAAGATACCATGACAAGGGCCTCCCTTGACAAATGATGGACTTCTGTAGTAGTTGTGGTCCTCAATTCAAATTTTCAGAGGGTCATCAGTCAGTCATCAACAGTGTAAATTTCGATTGAATATGTATCTCCTCTCTCAGTCACAATGTGGCACAATCTGTGACAAGGGCTTCCAATGATAAATATTAGTTTGGTAGGACCACTGTATATCACAGATTTGTGCACTACAGAATGTGCATAGGGTTTGTAAAAATAAGCCCTATGAGCTGAGTGAAGGTTGATGCAGGAAGACACCATCCGAAGGGCCTCCAATCATAAATAGTAGCTAACCCTATTGGTACTTTTACACGCCACTATGGAAGGTTAGAAACAACCGGGTGTCTCACATGCACGAGCACGTTTCAGCGGTTCCTAACGGTAGCTGATACCGCCTTTACACGCCGCTACAAGGTGCTCTACAGAAGGTTTTTTCCATCTCTGGATGCACCGACTGGTGCCGCAAGTTACCTTCTGTAGAACACCTTCCCTCATTTACACGCCGCTACCACAAGGTAATATGGGCGGACCTGGGGCAGCAGGGATAACACATAGGCGTGCCAGAGTTGTGGATTACGAGACGCTCGTACGGTCATTGGACAAAACAGTAACATCATGATTGACCAGCCAACGCAGGAAGGCTGGCTAATACATGATGCTATTGCAATTGTGTAGTGCGACTGGTCATCTCCTTAAATATGCCGCCCTATGCAGGGACAACCAATCGTAACGCAGGAGCTACCACCAATGATCGCAGAAGGGGGGTGGTATCCCGGAGGCTGTGTCACGTCCCAGGGAGTTAACTAGGTGTCGCAAAAACCTTCCTGTTCTTCATTTAGACGCCGCTACCATAGGGTTGAAACCAACCTGTTTTTGAGCACTGCTCAAAAACAGGTGTCGACAGTGGCCGGTGGCAACAACCTGATTTACACGCCGCTACCTCGTGGTGTTTTGACGGTGCAAGATACATTTGTCTCCGACACCCGGTTGTTTCTAACCTTCCGTAGCGGCGTGTAAAGGTACCATATGGGTTAAGTCATGTTTGACGAAGGAAGGAAACTGGTTTTTATGGGAAGGGGTTGACGTTAACAGCAGTAGCATGAATAAGTATTTTTGTTGAATTTAGGTTAGCTTGCTGTCATCTGGAGGGATTACAAACTGTGGAGTAAGTCTGTCTGCATTTACCACAGAGAGGCGTGTGCACCTATCAGTGATGATTGACCCAGTGGAACTAAAAACACGCTCTGAAATCACACCAGCGACCAGGCAGGCCAGCACCTCCAAGGCAAAAAAGGAGAGGTTGGGTCAAGTGTTCAGCTTGGACACCCAATAATTAAAGGGAATTGAAGCTTCAGAAAGGACGCACTTACCGTCTCTTAAAGTGTAAATATTATTTCATTGAAAAAAAAAAAACAATCAATAATGCACTGGATGTTAATGAGAGGTCAGTCACATAGCAGCTAAGAATGGTTTTTTTATGCCATATGACTTGTTTTCACACAATTTTCTGTGGTGTTTTAAAAGCTGCCTTTTCTTTCTGTGTGGGAGTGGCCAGCAGCTGATAGCAGTGTGTGAGAGAGCAGGCTGGTAGGGAGCTGTGTGGGGAGCCAGCAGATAAGCTGCCATGGCAATAAATAGTTAATAACTTATATAACCTATATAACTCTTATAGAAGTCATTCAGAAATCTTCCAGTGTACTAACAGCATGTTATGTTGATATAAACCTTTGCTCCTCTTTCTCCCTCATCTTCCCCTCCTCTAGAATTCCACTGTACTAGAATTAGCTGTGCAGTAGCTCCTTATCAAAATGTCTCCGGACTGAATGTACTAACCAAGGCTAAAATGCTAACTAACACACACTATATGAATGAATGTTCTCTTCAGAATAAAATGTAGATTCAGCATAATATGATGCAATCACTCCTAGTAACACCCCTAAGTAATATCCCTTTAAGGAGCTGTATAAAACTGGCTACCCCTCCCTTAATAAAGGTCTTGGTCATTAAGCTCTACTTTGACTCGTTGTCAGCGTGGTTCTTACGGTGGCGTGCACACACTCAGACAAAGCATCCAATTTGGCGGCAGGCAATTAAGAGGACAGCCCACCCGAAAGGTGTGGAGGGCATCCATTACAAAGCGGTTAACAGAGATTGCTGTGTGGAGAAAGAAGAGTGATGCTGTAATGTGAAACATTATCTCCTCATGAGCTGTCTCCAAGAGGAAGACGGCACTGGCAGAGAAACAGCTTCACTCACAGTGCACTGAGGAGATCTTGTGGAAGGTTTATGAATGGTAACCAGCCAGAATTTTCTAATGAACCATATTACAAAATGGTATTAAAATCACTCACTCTACATTATTATTGTATCAAAATTTAAATGGCGGTTATGCTTTACGTACCCCTTGACCATGTTCTGCAACCTCTCCCTCCTTGGCATTGTTACAGGCTCAGATAGCCCTTGATGTTGTGCTGGTTTATTGAAAATTGCCCAATTTGTGCACATTTTCCCCCCACCTCTGTTGGACCCCTTGGTGTTGAAAAGAGCTGGTACATCTGCCACTATCCTTGTCTGAGGGTGATGTTTTCAGCAACTGATCTACAACGACCCCATGTTTGGTGAATCCAAAAGGAGAGAAGGAAATTTCTCCTTGTACTGTGGATCGAGAAAGGTGGTTAACCAGTATGGGTTACTGGATAAAATGTGTATCACGTGTGGGTCTTGAACACAGGCAGTTACACATGAACTGTGCCATGTGGGCCAAGCTGGCAAAAGGCAAATCTTTGGTGTCCCCAATAGTAGGACCAGTAACCATACTCTCCTTGCGCTGACTCTCCTCCTCTCCAGCCCATCCAGGCTGGACAGACATGAAGCTTGGGTTGGGTATCCCATCGGTAGCACCCGAAAAACAAGTCATCTCCCTCCTGTAAGGTAGCGCAAGCCCAGGGTACATGGAGGACTCGCTTGGCAGCTTAAGTTACACCAACAACCACTATTTCTTCAGATAACACAATACAGCAGTTTATTATAAATAGTCATAAACTGCATACATTGTTCAACATACATGTTATACACACTATTCACATAGTAATACTACTCATATAATAACACTAAAACATGACATTACAGTTTAGATAACAGAACATCACATAGGTTGTATACACCGAAGCACTAATAACTCCATTGAGTATCAGGAGCACTAACCGTAGCTCCATCGAGTATCAGGAGCACTAACCATAGGTCCTTTGGCGGTCCTGGCTGCCTAGCCTTGTCTACACTTTACCAGATCAACAGAACATTTATAGACCAGTCTGTTCCAAAGGTGGTTACGCCCGGCACTATTTACATGGTTCATGTGTCTCCATAGACCACTATACATTCACATAATACACAAGACCCTACAGACCCACAGGGATCCGGTACACAGCCGGTACACCCCTGTTTACACAGGCCACCCAGTCTCATACAGGCTGCTACACTGCACACAGCCTCCACACATCTCACACGAGGTCAACAGGACCCTCACGACCTGACAGTCTGTTTCTATGGCAGTTACAGCAGCCTGGCCTTTGAGACATCCTAAGTCTCTCACATGCTACCCAGCATACTTTCTCATACATTAGTCAACAGGACCCTCACAAAATGACAGTCTGTCCGAATGGCGGTTACGGCCACCTGGCCTTTGAGACATCCCCAGTCTCAGCACACATACAGTCCATCATGGACTTCAGCCTTGTCAGGCCCAGACCAGCTTTTGGGCTACCTGAGCTGCCGGGCAGTCAAGGCGGCCCCAAAAGTCTCCTCACACTGCACATGTTGCTCAGTCACCTCCCAGCCTTACCAACCAGGCAGACATCCAGGACCGCATCCTCACCAACATGTACAGAGTGAGCCCCCTACAGATTCACCCAGGACCCCCATATGCTCAGGTGCTCCACCAACCTCTAGGTCTGGCCACAGGCTCCATACAGGTCAGAGGGAGAGGAGTCTCCCACATGGAGAGCCAGGCTTCCCTCCATGTCTCAGAGGGACGGGACCCCTCCCCGCCTCACATCCTCTCCCTCAGAGGATCATTCTGTTCTGCTCTCAATCACAGCACTAGGAAGCTAATATCCTTGCCTGCCACACGCACACCTGGGATTCTGTAAGTCATCAGCACATTCACACACACACACACACCTGGGTGCAGTTAACCCTATGTGCACCATTCACACACACAGGTCCAGATGCTGTTAACCCTGCGTGCACGGCTCAAGGTCCATGTGGTGTATACCTGCCATGGGCTATCATGCCGGACATACCTCACACTCATCATCATCATTCAAATATTGCGTCAGAATATTAGCTGGGCTGGGCAGTATCACCCATTGTGATATTCAGCTACTGCCCTGTGCTACTCATTAATACTCGCCAACATATGATAGAGTTCCACCGAGTGGGCAGGTCACAAATGATTCGGTGACTTGGCAAATTCAAGCGCTTTTGCAGCACTGTAAAGAGCAGCAAACACTCTCAGAAAAATAGCAGAAATGGGCGCCAATACGGCGCACCTTCTCAAGGAAGTTCGGCAAATCAGGGTAAGTTGTTAGAAATTTCAGCACGTGAGCCATGCATGGCAAATGTACGAGCTTGCCGACCTTTAAAGCCACCACCAGGTTACGCCTTTTATTGCAGACGACCAGACAGGGTTGGAGGTGCAGCAGGGAGAGCTACTGATCGCGCTGTTTTTTTAAAGCTTGCCACAGCTCTGCTGCAGTGTGTGGTTTCTGACCTAAACAGATCAGCTTCAGCAGAGCGGGTTGCTGCTTTGCCGATGCACTGCTGCACAGCTCCCAGCTTGGCAGTGATGGGGAGGGTATTTCAGCAGAGGATAAGGAGCAGGAGGAGGGGAAAGAAGTGGAATATGAAGAGAAGGAAACCCTGAGAGGTTGGACCCGCTATTCTTGCAGTGGGTAAGATGTGCGATGTTTCACTTTGCACTTTTGTCCCACCCCCCACCAGTTTTACCCAGTGTGCCATGACAAAACTATCGTCACTGTCCACAACTTGTCCAGGTGTCTGTTGTAAGATAGACCTTCCCGGTTAAGGCGTTGGTGAGAGCACAGTTCAGATTGTTTAATACGTGCTTGTGTGGCGCAGGGACCGCAAACCGGACAAAATAATGTCAGCTGGGAACACTGTATCGTGGGACAGACGCAGCCAAGAGATCACAGAAAGACTGTTCCCACAAGCCTAAACAGCAACAAACTCCATAGCCAGCAATTTGGCAATGTGTGACTTTGGTATTTGTGCCTGTGGGTGCGTGCCTGCGGTTGATCTTTGTTGTGTGTGAGCAACCACAGCTTGTGGGCAGGAGGTATGAGCGCCTGCTTCCTGAACTGCAGATTCAGAAGGACGTAGCCCAGGCAACATGACAGTGGTTTGACCCGCAGATGCGGATTTGGTACCCTGGTGTTCCGCCCACCTACTGGGGTGCTTGGCTGCCATGTGGTTTTGCATACTGGTGGTGGCCAGGTTGCCTTTGCCCTGGTCTCTGCTGAATGTGGTATGGCAGATGCTACAATTACAATGTTTTTCTCTGAAGGACTTTCAGAAAAAAAATTCCACACAGCAGCTGAACACCCCCTTGTCCTGACTTGGCCCACAGTTGGGGTGCTTTTGGGAACAGTTGACCCAGTTCTCACACTAGGCACGACCCCTTGGTGCCTGTGTTGGTGCTACATATCCATCTTGCTCTGTGTTGCTGGCATGGCTATGCGTGCCAACAGTCCAGTTCAGTTCAGTGGACTCATCATCGAACACCTCATCTTCCATCTCATCCTCCATCCCAGTTGCCATTGTAGGCTGACCTGATAGCAACTGTGTCTCATCATCATCAGCCTCCACCTCTGGAAACAGTAAATGACGTTCCTCCAAGTGGCTTTCTTCTGGCCGTAGGTCCTCAAATACTTCAGCATCAACGCATTCTACCTACTCACGTCCTTCTTCAATGCTCTAAGGTGATAAACCAGAGCCAACCAAAGGATATGTACCAAACAGATCCTCGGACTGGCCAAGCTTGGGGTCATAGGTCTCCTGTGACTTGATAATGGCAGCAGGAAGGAGAACCAGCTTCAGGATTGGATGGACCAGCTTTCTGTGTATCGACAGTAGACTATTTGGACGTGGAAGATTTGTTGCTGCTTGACAAATGCATAGAGGCGTTGTCTGTTATCCAAGACAGAATCTGCTCTTGCTCTTCTGGCTTCCACGTACATTTATGTTCCAAACCAGGAAATTTTTCCAGGAACCTAGTGGATGCATCAAGCTTCTTCTGACTTGACACACACTTGACCGTGCCTTCTTGCGCACCACTGACAACACCACGTCCACATCCCTTAACAGGCTTTTTTGGTATTTCGGGTTTTGTTGACAGATTTTCAGATGTGGATGGAACAAGCCAACCTAGTTGTCACAGCCAAAATAGTAGGGAAAATGGCCTTGTGCGTGCTTGGTAGCAGGCAGTAGGAAATGCTTGGACTACTGCTTTGCGTTGGGCAATAACTGCATTTTTAAGAGTAGCAATCTGGACACAAGAAAGCAGGCTGTGACCACGAAAACAGCATGGGAAATAGGCTTGTACGTGCTCGACAGAAAGCAGTAGGAAAGGTTTGGACTACTGCTTTATGGAGGGCGCTAACCACCTTTTTAAAGTGGAACTCCAGTGAGAGAAAACATTTTAGCACAGTTCCTGCACTGCTACATGATGAAGCAGAGCCGTACACTGCGGTTCTAGGATCTATACATCGCTTATAATTCAAAATCATACCTGTTCCTCTGCTCTAGCCCCCAACTCAGAGAACCCAGAATTTTCAGCCTGACAGTCTCATGCTGTTGCTGAGAAGAGGAAATGTGTCAGGGGCGTGGATGATGGGAGCTGCAGGATCAGCCTACATTCACTCCCCCTCACATTTCTGTATAGTGAAGGGACGTGGCCGCTGGCCCCATGCTCACACATACAATCCAGCCCTTGATATCCCATCCTATGTGATGGGGAAGGGGGAGTTCAGGCTTCAAATAGCAATCATGTCACCAAGCAGATACAAATACATGCTGTGATCCTCTGCTGTATGATGATGCATAATGTGTACTGTTATGTTGAGGATACAAGCAGAAGCAAATCATTAAATTTATCGATTCAGCTCTGCACGGTCTCCCCTTCCCCATAAGAACATGGTATCTTCTCATCGCTCTATCTTTCAATGGATAATCATCATCACTCCTCACTGGAATGTAGGCTGACCCTGCAGCTTCCAGCATCCACGCCCCTGACACACCCTGCTCTCTGCTGCTGCATGAAGCTCTCAAGCGAAGATTCTGGGTTCCCTGAGGTGGGGGGCCAGAGCAGAGGAACAGGTATGATTTTATTCAATTATAAGAGATCTATAGATCCTAGAACTGCAATGTACAGCTCTGCTTCATCATGTAGCAGGGCAGGAACTGTACTAAAATGTTTTCTCTCACTTGAGTTCCCCCTTAAGTGGAGTATTGTGGACAGCAAAAGGCAGGCTGTTACCACAAACGGGGAAAATGGGCTGGTTTGTGCTTGGTAGAAGGCAGTTGGAAATGTTTGGACTACTACTTTGTGGTGGGCAATAACCGCCTTTTTAAGTGGAGTAATGTGAACAGGAGAAGCCAGCCTGTTACCACAACAACAGTGGGTAAATTGGACTGCTGTGTGCTTGGCAGCAGGCAGTAGGAAATTTTTAGAACTACTGCCTTGTTGAGGGCAATAAACACCCTTTTTGAGTATTGTGGACAGCAGAAGGCAGGCTATTACCCCAAAAATAGTGAGGAAAAATTAATTTCTTGTGTGTCTGCAGCTCTGAAAAGAGCTATATTTGGGGGGTATTATGGAGCTACTAAGCAGCACGTTTACACTGTACCTGCTGTATTATCTCTCCCTCCCTATAGTCTGACTCTGTTCTGTGTCTTCAGCTCTCAAAAGAGCTATTGTTTTGGTGGTATTATGGAGCTACTGAGTGGCTCCTTTAAACTGTCCTTGCTTTAGTATCCCTCCCTACCTAGTGTACACTGAGACAAAGTATACACTAGAGGTAGCCCTCAAAAAGCTTGAGTGTTATGAAGAGGCCTAAACAATCTCCCTAGCAGCGATCTCCCCCTCCCCCCCAACTCATCAGTCAGACTAAGTGTATGTGCACAGACATAGCATTTTATCTTTCAGGCATATCCGCTCATGCTCTACCTGAAAAAGCAACAAAAAAACGCTAAAAGGAATGACCTCATGCACGGCAATGTAAACACAACTTGCTGTTTATATGTTCAGACTTTTGAGAAATATTAGAATCTGAGAGTCCTCAGTGGTTGATACCTTTTAATGGCTAACTGAAAAGATGGTAAGCAAAGCAAGCTTTCGAGACACTATGGTCTCTTCATCAGGCTGGGGTGTCTCAAAAGCTTGCTTTGCTTACCATCTTTTCAGTTAGCCATTAAAAGGTATCAACCACTGAGGACTCTCAGATTCTATATTTTTCTATTGGCTAACAAAGTTTAAATTATTTTTACTTGAGCAGACTTTTGAGGTTTTTCTTTTTCATGGTGTGTACTATCTTTTATCTGAATTCCAGTACTCAGTGGGTTCACAGGTGTCAGAGTGCCTGTAACCTCCATACACATGAGACTAAAGTTGGCTAAACCTGCGAGGACAGTCTAATGCATATGGGGGCTCCAGCTGATGATTGGTCAAGGGAAATAAGGATCCAGCATGTCCAATTACAGGCTTTAGATCCTTTTGTCCTCTAAGTGACAAGCCACAACCAGAGATGTCTAGCAGCAGCTCCAACAGGGAATACAGGAACACTTCGAATAATGAGTACTCCTGTACGTGGCAGAGCCGAGCAAGATCACTGCCAGCCTAGCAATCGGACACCCATCTGTAGTGTTTGGGGGCTTTAGTTAATTGTTTGACCGACATTCAGCTGTATTTTTAGTCAAGCACACTTGTCCTATAATGTTTTAGGATCAAGTCTGTTAAGTTAAAGATTATAACATCCACATGACTACATCACCAGAACCACCATCAATACAATAATACATCACTAGAACCCCGTCAGGACATCACCAGAGCCACCATCAATACAATAATACATAATCAAAACCATTGTTAATACATCACCAGAACAGTACATCCCCTATATAAATATGTATGCGCATTAATTGGCATTTTGGAGGTAAAAGACTCCATTAAAATATAATTAATCATATACTGTCCTCCCCATAATTAATTACACCCACCACAGCTTCCTCACTTATGAACTATGATCTCCACTCCATGCAGCCCCCTCTTCACTGTCCCACCTCATGTTGTCCCAACTCTATAGTGAACACGCTTATGCTATGCCTTCTGTATACTTACTAAGCCCTACCAATCTTTTTACTGAGCGCTCCCCATGCTACCTTATCTCCATACCGTGTTCCCCCCCCCCCAGGCTACCCGTTACCTATTCTATGCCCTTCCACATACTGCACCCCCTCATGTGACATGCTGCTCATTCTTCCCTCCATATCTCGCATACTGCTAATCCTGTCCCCATATACCCCATGCTGCTCATCCTCCACCAATATGTCCCATGAAGCCCATCCTCCCCCCATATGTCTCATGCAGCTCATCCTTCCCCCATCCCCCTTCCATATTCAATGCAGCTTCTCCCCCCATTTCCCTTCTATGTTACATGCAGCTTATCCCCTCCATCCATTATGTTTTCTGCACACATTCATGTAGCTTCTTCCCCATTCCCCCAACCATGTAGCTTCTCCTACAATCCATGTAGCTTCCCCCTTCTCCAGGTCACCCCCAGGCTGGCTTTGGTGCCATCTTCAGCTTAATAGAGCTTACCTGATCAACGCTTTCGGCACCCAACATCTTTTTCCTCCTGTGCGACGCTCTACAGAGTCCTGTTGGCAGTGTGATGACATCATCACGCTGCTGACCTTTGCTGTGTGAGTACCGCACGTCGGGGCAGGAAGCTGATTGGAGCTTCACTGACCCCGGAAGTGAGAGCACTAATAAATTCACTTGCAATCGCGTCTTAAAGGCACAGTTACAAATGAATGTGCCCCCTCCAAAAACACACCTGATTTTAGTCTTCAATGTGTTTTTTATTTTCAAAAACAAAGTACACAGTAAACAACTTACAACATAAACAGATGGTGTTAGGTAGGGGGGGGGTAGGGTACATGTCTCTTGTAACAACCAAGTCACCAAGAATATCAATAATAGTAAAATGTTCAAAGATTCATATACACACCTGATTTTATACACAGTTTGGAGAAAGGGAGTTATAAAAAAAAATAAAAATCAATCAATCTTGATCCTGGCACTGCCCCTGAAAACTGCCACCCCAGGCAAGTGCCCTTGGGTGCTTAATGGTAAATACAGCCCTGGTTAAAGAGTTGTTCTGATGTTATTCCTTTGTTATTTTAGCTGTGTGCTTAGGGTTTGTTGTCTTATTGAAAGGTGAACCTCCGGCCAAGTCTGAGGTCCAGTCCAAATACTCTAGAAGAGGTTTTAATCCAGGATATCTCTGTACTTGGCCGCATTCATGTTTCCTTCAATTGCAACCAGTCATCCTGTCCCTGCAGCTGAAAAATATCCCAGTAACATGTTGGTGCCACCACCATGTTTCACTGTTGGGATTGTATTAGGCAGGTGATGAGCAGTGTTTGCTTTTCTCCACACATACCGCTTAGAATTATCATCAAAAAGCACTCTGTCTCATCTGACCAGAGAATCTTATGTCTCATAGTGTATGCAGACACTATGCAGACTTTCATATATCTTGCACTGAGGAGAGGCTTCAGTCGGGCCACTCTGCCATAAAGGCCTGACTGGTGGAGGGCTGCAGCGATAGTTGACTTTGTGGAACTTTTCCCATCTCCCTACTGCACCTCTGGAGCTCAGCCACAGTGATCTTCGGGTTCTTCTTTGCCTCTCTCACCAAGGCTCTTCTCCCACAGTTGCTCAGTTTGGCTGAACGGCCAGGTCTTCGAAGACTTCTGGTGGTTCCAAACTTCTTCCATTTAAGGATTATGGAGGCCACTGTGCTCCTAGGAACCTTGAGTATTGCAGAAATTGTTTTGTAACCTTGGCCAGATCTGTGCCTTGCCACAATTCTGTTTCTGAGCTCCTTGGGCAGTTCCTTTGACCTCATGATTCTTATTTGGTCTGATATGCACTGTGAGCTCTGAGTTCTTATATAGACAGGTGTGTGCCTTTCCAAATCAAGTCATATCAGTTTAATTAAACACAGCTGAACTCCAATGAAGTAGAACGATCTCAAGGAGGATCACAAGGAAATGTGACTTAAATATGAGTGTCTGAGCAAAGGGTCTGAATACTTCTGTCCATGTGCTATTTTAGGTTTGCTTTTTTAATACATTTGCACAAATATCTACAGAATTGTACACAGTATTCTAAGTGTGGTCGCACTAGTGACTTGTATAGAGGTAAAATTATGTTCTCCTCATGAGCATCTATGCCTCTTTTAATGCATCCCATTATTTTATTTGCCTTTGCCGCAGCTGCCTGACACTGGCCACTAAATGTGAGTTTGTCATCTACCCATACACTCAGGTCTTTTTCAGTGACAGTTTTGCCTAGTGTTTTACAATTAAGCACATAATTATACCTTTTGTTTCCTCTGCCCCAAGTGCATGACCTTACATTTATCCCCATTAAAGCTCATTTGCCATTTATCAGCCCAAGCTTCTAGTTTACATAAATCCTCCTGTAATATAAAATTGTCCACCTCTGTATTAATTACCCTGCAGAGTTTAGTGTCATCTGCAAATATTGAGATTCTACTCTGTATGCCCCCTACAAGGTAATTAATATATTAAAAAGAAGCGGGCCAAACACTGACCCCTGTGGTACCCCACTGTTAACTGTGACCCATTCTGAGTGTGTTCCATTAATGACCACCCTTTGTTTCCTATCACTAAGCCAGTTCTTAACCCACTTACACATATTTTCCCCTATCCCCATTGCTCTCATTTTATGTATCAACCTTTTGTGTGGCACCGTATCAAAAGCTTTTGAAAAGTCCATATACACCACATCCACTGCATTTCTTTGGTCCAGTCCAGAACTTCTTCATAGAAGTTTATCAGATTAGTATGACAGGAACGGTCCCTCGTAAAACCATATTGATATTGGGTCATGAGATTATTTTTCTTCAGATACTCCAGTATAGCATCTCTTAGAAAACCCTCTAGGATTTTACCCACAGTAGAGGTTAAGCTTACTGGCCTATAATTTCCAAGTTCAGTTTTTGTTCCCTTTTTGAATATTGGCACCACATTTGCTATACACCAGTCCTGTGGTACAGACCCTGTTATTATGGAATCTTTAAAGATTAAAAATAATGGTCTATCTATGACAGTACTTAATTCCTGCAGCACTCTGGGGTGTATCCCATCTGGGCCCGGGGATTTGTCAATTTTAGTGATTTTTAGACGATGCCGCACTTCCTGCTGGGTTAAGCTGGTGACATTTAATTGACAGATTTTGTTATCACTGATCATATTGTCTGTCATGGGATTTTCTTGTGTAAATACTGTTGAAAAAAAGTCATTTAGCATATTGGCTTTTTCCTCATCCTCATCCACCATTTCACCCAGATTATTTTTAAAGGGGCCAACACCATAATTTTTTAATTTCTTACTATTTATGTAGTTAAAAAATAATTTGGGATTATTTGTACTTTCTCTGGCAATGAGTCTCTCTGTCTCAATCTTTGCTGCCTTGATTTGCTTTTTACAGATGTTATTTAATTTTCTGTATTTATTTAATGCCTCATCACTACCTACTTGCTTTAATTCCCTAAATGCTGTCTTTTTGTCATTTATTGCGCCCCTTACAGCCTTATTTAGCCATAGTGGTTTCCTCCTATTTCTAGCATGCTTATTCCCATAGGGTATATATTGTGCACAGGCCCTATTCAGGATGCTAATAAACGTTTCCCACTTGCTTTGTGCACTTTTATGTCTCAGGATATCGTCCCAGTTTATTGCACTAAGATCATCTCTCAACCGTTGGAAATTTGCCTTCTTGAAGTTTAGTGTCCTTGTAGCCCCTCTACTACACATCTTAGTAAAGGATACTTGAAAACTTATTTTTTTTGATCACTATTACCCAAGTGATCTCCAACCCGTATATTTGATATGTGGTCTGGCCTGTTGGTTAATATTAGGTCCAGCAGTGCCCCCCTTTTTGTTGGGTCCTGAACCAGTTGTGAAAGGTAATTGTCTCTCATAGTTGTCAAAAACCTATTACCTTTGCTAGAACTGCAGGTTTCTGTTCCCCAATGTATTTCAGGGTAGTTGAAGTCCCCCATAATAATGACTTCTCCCTGAGTCGCTACTTCATCTATTTGCTTTATGAGGATATTCTCCTCCACTTCCATTATTGTTGGGGATTTATAACAAACCCCTATCAGTAATTTATAATTTTTTCCCTCCCCTTATCTCCACCCACAGGGACTCTACATTTCCATTAGATTCACCTATATTATCACGCAGGATGGGTTTTAAGGATGATTTTACATATAAACATACACCTCCTCCTCGCTTATTTGTACAGTCATTTCTGAACAGACTATAGCCCTGTAAATTAACAGCCCAGTCATGGCTCTCATCCAGCCATGTCTCCGATATCCCCACCATGTCATAATTATTTTCCAACAAAATCAATTCTAATTCCTCCATTTTGTTGGTGAGGCTTCTGGCATTAGTGTAAATGCACTTTATGCATCTCTCTTTACCTCTATTCCTTCCTACTATATTGACTGTTCCAACCCCACCCCCCATGCCACCCCCAATTTTATTACTTGTGCCCAGGTTACTATTTACACTATCTTCCCCTCCTGTACAATGAATACCCTCCCCCTCCGGTGTATAAGAAAGACGTAGCTGAACTAGAGCGGGTCCAGAGAAGAGCAACCAAAGTTATTAGAGGACTGAGGGGTCTGCAATACCAAGACAGGTTATTAAACTTGGGGTTATTTAGCTTGGAAAAACGAAGGCTATGGGGTGATCTTATAATAATGTATAAATATATGAGGGGACAGTACAGAGAACTTTCTAATGATCTCTTTACTCTTAGGCCTGAGACGGGGACAAGAGGGCATCCTCTACGTCTGGAGGAAAGAAGGTTTAATCAGAATCACAGACGTGGATTATTTACTGTAAGAGCAGTGAGACTATGGAACTCTCTGCCACATGCTGTTGTAATGAGTGACTCACTACTAACATTTAAGAAGGGCCTGGATGCCTTTCTCGAAAACTATAATATTACTAGTTATATATACTAGATCCTTTGATAGGGCGTTGATCCAGGGAATTAGTCTGATTGCCATATCTGGAGTCAGGAAGGAATTTTTTCCCCCAATGTGGAGCTAGTGTTGCCACATGGGTTTTTTTTTGCCTTCCTCTGGATCAACATGTTAGGCTATGGGTTGAACTAGATGGACTAAAAGTCTTCCTTCAACCTTAAAAACTATGTTACTATGTATTTCTATTTTTTTCAGTCAAGACGGGGGTGCAGAGTGTACATTAATGAGAAAAAAAATTAACTTTTTTGATTTTACCAAGTGGCTGTAATGAAACAAAAAGTAAAAAATTTAAAGGGGTCTGAATACTTTCCGTACCCACTATACATGGAGAATGATCAATTAGAGGAAGATGGAAAAAAGCCAGCTGGGGATGGCACCAGACTAGCAACATCTCTTTCTATGGTTTTGGCTGACTGTTCAAAATATGGTTTGAACTATGGTACAGGACCTTAGGCTAACATGCAGAAGCAACTACAGAGTCCTTTTAAGTCAGTTGCTTGGATTACTACTATAAAAATACTTTGATTACAAGAAACACACATCCACACATAGTAACACTTAACATACTGGATCTAATTCCAAAATGTTACCTTTGATAAGTCCACAGGGACATCCAAATAGTGGTCCAGGAAGTTAAAATTCTGTTCTGGATCTAGGAGTTCTAAGAGAGCCGAAGATGGGTCACCTTGGTATCCACGTCCAAGTTTGTCGACCTATCAGAGAATAATGCAGTTTATAATGTTTAAAAACAAGCTTAGGAAAACACATTGTGATGTTGCATTCCATCCAGTCTCTGCATGAAGCAAGTGTCCTTAGCAATATTTATAGAGAACCTGTCACTAGGTTAAAAGTGACCAGTGTGTATCTTATTATTAATGAATAAAAAATGATTTAAACAAAAAAAATAAAATGACCAGCATTTGTTTTTCTTGTATTCCTGCTGTTCTCCTAGTAAGGCTGGTTTCACATTACAGAATTTTTATTTCCGATGTTGTCCGATAAAAATCAGACAGCATCGGAACGATTCTGGCCCCCATGCAGCCCTATGGGCATCGGACCGAATCGGATGTGCACTAAATGGTATCCGATTTGGTCCGATCTGATTCTGTCCGATTTTTGTAAGGGTGCAAAAATCGGAGCATGTTTTTAACATGGGGCCCTATGGAGCAGGGTCCGAGGAAACATCTGATGTCTCCTAAACATCTAATTTTACTTCCGCAATGTATATACATACATTGTGGAAGTAAAAATAAGTAAGGCTGGGGTTAGAAATAATAAACCATCTGTGCTCACCTGTCCACGAGCCCCTCGGCGTCTCCAGCACATCCTGCCTCTAGGACCTGCCGTGATGTCACAGTCACATGATCGGTTACCGCGGTAAACGGTCATGTGACTATGACATCACGAGAGGTCCTAGGATCAGAAGAAGAGAGCTGGAAGTGCCGCTGGACTCGTGGACAGGTGAGATTAAATTTTTTTTTATTTTTTATTCCAGAGGAGAGGGGAAAGGAGGGCGAGTGCTTGGGACATGAGGGGGCCACACAGGGGAGAAGAGGGGGGGACGGACACACAGGAGAGAAGAGGGGGAAAAAAGAGGGGGAAACAGAAGGGAGAAGAGGGGGGAGCACCAGGGGAGATGAGGGGGACACACAGGGGTGATGAGGGGGACACACAGGGGAGAACAGCTGTGACAGGTGACAGGAGGAGCCAGCAAACTGATCCTGCAGAATGTCGGGATCGGATGCCTATTTGGCATCCGATTGCAGGGATCAGTTAGATCCGATACTGTCCGATTTATATCGGACAGCATCGGATTTGCCAAAGTCGTTATGTGAAAGTAGCCTATGAGTTTTCTTTTTTTTTTCTTAAATCACTCATTCGGTTCAATAGCTTAATTTGCTAGTTTTTAAGAACTTTATCAGGGGGTGTCGCTCACAGGATTCTCTGTGGCAGACTTTATTTAAAAAAAAAAAAAAAAAAGAAAGAAGTAACAAAATAAATTATAAAAAAAAAAAAAGTCACTACTTAGGGGAACAGTGTGAATAAAATATAAGCATAAACTGGGCACTCCTGCCCTGTTAAAGGACCTCTTTATCTGGAAGATTTAATGAAGAATTACGCTGTTATTCAAACAAAGTCTCAATTATAAATGCATAGTGACAGCCATCATGCTCTTTGTTACAGGACTCTGCTCATTCTTTTCTTAGAAACAGAGGCCCTGATACAATCTTTTTGCAAGAACAGCATAAAGAATTTTGAAAAAAAAAATTTAAAAAAAATATTACATCAGAGACAATGTCAAAAGTTAAATTTACATTATAACAGAAATAATATTGTACATGTCAAAATGAATAAGGATAATATAATCAAAAAGATATATGGGAATGCTGAGGTTCCTCAAGAGAAAAGTACTGTGATGGCTTCAAGCATGGAGACAACTCCTGTTAGACCAAGGGTCTCAAACTCGGTTGGGTTGGTGGGCCACATGTAGAAAAAAATTGATATCGGGGGGCCGCATTGCTTGTAGGACTAAAGGTACCGTTACACGTCGCAACACTGCATGCAATTTCACAGGCAATTTGCTGGTTGCAGTGAAATCATGGACACATTGTTCCATTTGTACACAGCAAGAAAATAGAACAATGCGTCCATGATTTCACTGCAACCAGCAAATTGCCAGTGACATTGCATGCAATGTTGTGACGTGTAACAGTACCCTAAGTGACATTTTAGCAATACCAGAATTTTTTGCTCAATCTAGTCAAGTACAAATTATGATCTTCTTGTAGTAATGTCCCCACCCTGGTCTCCATCTTGTAGTAATGTCCCCATACTGGTCCCCATTGTATATTAATGTCCCCAAACTGATCCTCATCATGTAGTAATGTCCCCATCCTGATCACCTTCTTGTAATAATGTCCCCATCCTGATCCCCTTCTTGTATTAATGTCCCCCATCCTGGTCCTCCTCTTGTAGTAATGTCCCAATCTTTTAGTAATGTTCCCTCCCTTGTCATCTTGTAGTAATGTCCTGGTCTCTGTTCTTTTTGTTCTCTCGCTCACACACACACTCACATAGGGCTTGTCCACACACCTGCGCTCTCAGTATTTAGCGCTTCTGCGCTAAATACTTAGGTTTTGACAGAGAAGCAGAGGTGCGTGTATAAGGCCGCTTTCAGCAGACGCTGTCCCTGGTTACCCGATGTGTATCGTGGTAACCAGTTCATACAGCAGCCTGCATAGTGTGCGCTTATCCAGAGCGCACAGGGAAACACTGCAAGCAGCGTTTCCCTGTGCGCTCGGGATAAGCGGACAGTGGGCAGCCTGCTGTATGAACTGGTTACCACGATACACATCGGGTAACCAGGGACAGCGTCTGCTGAAAGCGGCCTTATACACGCACCTCTGCTTCTCTGTCAAAACCTAAGTATTTAGCGCAGAAGCGCTAAATACTGAGAGCGCAGGTGTGTGGACAAGCCCATATATACACACCCGCACATTCACACACACTCACATACATACACACATACACATACACACTCACACATTGACACACTTACATAGGGCCATATTTGGAGTTCCTGCAGCCCTCGGCATTTTCAGCGGTCACGTTCCCCTATCCCCCAGGCTGCTATCTTCGGCTGTAACAGCGCCTTACCTGACTCCACTCTTCTCATTCCGGCAGCTTCTTCCTCTGTGGCTCCCAGTCTTCCGCTTGCTGGCAGCAGCCGGCACCAGCCTGCACCCGGCACCAGTCAGCACGTGGCACCAGCCTGCACCCGGCACCAGCCGCCGGCGATGTGCCGCTCAGGCGGCACATGAATACACGCACACACATATACACACTCACACATATTCACACACACATACACTCACACATACACACTCACATATTCACACACACATACACTCACATATTCACACACACATACACTCACATATACACACAAATACACTCACTATTATACACATACACACTCACATATACACACAAATACACTCACTATTATACACATACACACACTCACATATACACACAAATACACTCACTATTATACACATACACACACTCACATATACACACAAATACACTCACTATTATACACATACACACACTCACATATACACACACAAATACACTCACTATTATACACATACACAAACTCACATATACACACAAATACACTCACTATTATACACATACACTCACTCACATATACACTCACACATACTCACACTCTCTCTCTAACACTCACTCATACACACCTGATGCCCTGGGCCATTATACATGCAGCCGCCGCGGTACCGCTTTATTGTGACTACTGTGACAGGTACCGCCGGCTCAGCTCACACAAGCGCCTTCGCGCATGTACATTCACGGAAGCAGGCGGCCGGCGGACCAATCAGAAGCCTCCTGTGACGTCACAGGCGGCTTCTGATTGGTCCACCGGCCGCCTGCTTCCGTGAATGTATAGGCGCGAAGGCGCTTGTGTGAGCTGAGCCGGCGGTACCTGTCACAGTAATCACAATAAAGCGGTACCGCGGCGGCTGCATGCATAATGGCCCGGGGCATGCATTTTTCTTTCATGGTGCCCCGGGCCGCACTGGGGAGCGTGGCGGGCCGCTTGCGGCCCGGGGGCCGCGAGTTTGAGTTAACCCCTGTGTTAGACCATTCTGATCCCATTGTAGCAGTAATGGCCCCAACTTGTAGTAATGCCCCCATTCAGATGCTCTTATAGCAATAATGGTCTCCTTTTGTAGTAGTACCCCCTCACAAAACAGCAGAGACGGGAGACTGAGGTTAGTGCACCAGATTACGGATGTATTCTCAAAACTACCCGTAATCTGACAAATTATCATGGTGTCTCATGTAAAGGTATGCATAAAGCCATACAATGTACTGGAGGCTCGGAGGCAAACTATGACAGAGGAAGTGAAGAGAATGCTCCAACTAAAGGTTATTGAAAAATAAAGGAGCGAGTTTGGCAGCTCCATTGTGCTGATCCCAAAGTCAGATGGATCGTTAGGTTTTTGTAACAATTTCCAGAAATTGAGTCAAGCGTCAAAATTTGATCTTTGCCCAATACCCAGGGTGGATGAGCTGATTGAGAGACTGGGACAGGCACAGTATTTCACAAAACTTGATCTGACTAAGGGTTACTGGCAGGTTCCACTGACAGTGTCAGCAAAAGACCGCTTTTGTCACACCAGAGGGACGCTATCATTGTTGTCTTGCCTTTTGGGATACATGGGGCTCCTGCCATGTTTTCAGAGACTGATGGACAAAGTTTTAGAACACATCAGAAGTACGTATCCGCGTATCTAAATGACATCATTATCAATAGCGATGACTGGTGTATCCACTTTCAAGCGGTGGTGGATTTGCTCATGTTTCAAGGAAGGCCACTACTTGAGGTACATGATAGGCCAAGGGGTTATCAAGCCGCAAATGAATAATATCGAACCATTCAAAACTGGTCCCAGTCCCTTACCACAAAACAGCTAAGAACCTTCCTTGGCATAATGGGGTATTACCGAAGCTTCATACCCAATTTTGCTGGGAGAACGGCACCCATGACTGATCCCTTAAAAGCCTTTACAGGCACTAAAGGTGGATCTACGCAGACAACCCATCCTCACCGATCCCAATCCCAATTTTAAAAACGAGTTAGTTGTACAAATACATGCGGGGTCTGTGAGTTCTGTCACAGGAGGTAAATGGAGAAGAGCACTTGAGTAGAAAGATCACCTCAGCAGAGAGGCACTATATATAGCATAGTGGAGAAGAAGTGCCTGCCATAAAGTGGGCATTGGAGTCCCTACACTATTACCTGCTGGGGCGACAGGTTTGCCTGGTAACGGTTTACTTCCCAGTGGTTTGGATAAGAAATACCAAGGAGAAGAGAGTCACCTGGTGGTTTCTTTCCCTAGAGATCTACAGTTTTATTGTGGAACATCAAACAGGGTATGTTGCAAGGAAATGCAGATGCCTCGTTTAAGAGAAATTGTGAATCTCCGGCATTATATACTGCTATGTCTGTTTGGATATTTGCAAATAAAAAAATACTTGATTTAAAAAAATATATATATTCTTCCTTTGTGACCGGATCAAAGACCGAAAGTGAGTTGGATCATGGAAGAAAATGCATGATGTTCTGAGGAAATTCCTGTCGTATGTGGTCAATTTTTCCTTAAAATAGTTGGCCAAATCGTCTATACTGAAGTTGGTGGTTGGGGCCTGTACTCTTGGACCAAGGAGGGAGTTGACAGTGTCAAAGTTTAGTTTAGGACTGTTGGCTAGTGATGTGTAAAGAGTGTTGTAGTAAGCTTATTTGGAGATGTGAAGGGCGGCGTTGTATGTTTTCAGCATAAACTTATAATGGATGAAACCTTTGGCCAGGTTGGATTTTCTCCACAGACGTTCTGCGCACCTGGAGCACTGCTGGAGAAAGTCTTTGCAGCGTGTGCCAGGGCTGCCATTGTCGGGGCAGAATTGCTCTAAGATTAGGAAGTGTAGCTCAATCCAGGGCACTTTTCAGTGTTTCATTATAGAGTTTTAAAGTTCCGTGATGGTTTGGGGAGCCGTGTCATCTGCTGGTGTAGGTCCACTGTGTTTTATCAAGACCAAAGTCAGCTCTGCCATTTACCAGGAAATTTTAGAGCACTTCATGCTACCCTCTGCAGACAAGCTATTTGGAGATGGAAATGTCATTTTCCAGCAGGACGTGGCACATGTCCACACTGCCAAATGTACCAATACCTGGTTTAATAACCACAGTATCACTGTGTTTGATTAGCCAGCAAACTTGTCTTACTTAAACCCCATAGAGAATCTATGGGATATTGTCAAGAGGAAGATGAGAGACACCAGAATCAACAATGCAGACGAGCTGAAGGCTGTTATCAAAGCAACTTGGGCTTCCGGCTTCCATAACACCTCACCAGTGCCACAGGCTAATCACCTCCATGCCACGCTGCATTGATGCAGTAATTCATCCAAAAGAAGCCCCGACCAAGTATTGAGTGCATTTATTGTACATACTTTTCGTCAGGCCAACATTTATGATTTAAAAATATTTTTTCAGTATGTCTTACATAGTATTCTAATTTTATGAGATAATGGCTTTTGGGTTTTCATTGGCTGTAAGCCATAATCAAAAACATTAACAGAAATAAACACTTGAAAAAGATGACTGTTTGTAATAACTCAATATAATATGTGTGTCACTTTATGTATTGAATTACTGAAATAAATTAACTTTTTCATGATATTCTAATTTATTGAGATGTTCTTGTACCTTAGGCTGCTTTCACATAGCGATATTTTTCCTGTCCGTAGGATCCTACTTTTTGTAGGACCCCACGGACAGGAATGGATCCAAACTGATGCCTGCAATCGGATGCCAAATAGGATTAGTTTGGATCCTCTCCAGCTCCTCCTGTCACCTCGCTCCCCTCCTCTATCCCTCCTGTCATCTCGCTCCTCGCTCCTCTCCCTGCTCTCTCACTCTCTCCCTCTTCTCCCCTCTCCTCCGGACCTTACAAAATAAAAACTCTTAATTTTCAAATGTCCACGAGTCCCCCGTCACCTCCAGCTATCTTCTGATCCTTACAGGACCTGTGGTTGAGTCACAGTCACATGACCGCAGTAAGCGGTCATGTGACATCACACCAGGTCCTGTACCAGTCGGAAAATAGCTGGAGGCGCCGGGGGACCCGTGGATGGGTGAGAATAAAGATTTTTTATTTTTAACCCTTGCATTTACTTAATTTCACTTCCGCAATGCATGTATATACATTGTGGAAGTAAAATTAGACGGTGAGGAGCAGTTTTAGTGTACTGAAAATGCTCAGTACACTAAAATCGGGTCCGAGGGGATATCAGCTGTTTCCTTGGACCCTGCTCCATAGGCCCCCCATGTTAACTGGCGTGGATCATGTCGGATCCAATTGTATCCGATTTGGTCCGCTGTGCCCAAAATCGGAGCAGTCTCTGATTTTGGACAAAGCAGAAAATCGTATCTGACAAAAATCAGATGGCAATTAGGCAAATCCAATCCGATCCGTGCCCATAGGGATACATAGGGGCCAAATTGGATCTGTGGCTGTCCGATTTACATCGTACAGCCACGGATGGAAGAAAATCGCAATGTGAAAGCAGCATTAGAGATGATAAAAGATTAAATAAATTTCAGTCCAGTTCAGATAGGTATTTAAAGCATTTAATTTCAAGCCAGAAAATTTAGTACTTCTGCCGGATCCAAAATTCACCTCCCCCATTAACTGAAATAAAGAATAAAATTAAGTTATTAATCAGAATGAATTAGGGAATATTTAAAAAAAAAAAAAAAAAAAGAAAGCTTTGCATATGGCTTTACCTTCTGCACAAACACTCAGTGTCAGAATGCTAGATATAGCAACATAGTATAATTGAATTTCATCTATATAATGAGGTATTGGACACAATTACTGAATGCCATAAGAGGTTTCAGATCTTAAGAACGGGGATAAATGATAGCAACAACAAAGCTTTCAAAATACTCCATTTGGAAGTAAGAGGGAAGGGGGGATTAAGTTGGGGTTAATAACAGGATGATTGTCTCTTTTTTCTCTAGCATATCAATGTACAAATTGTCTAACTGTTCATGAAAATGTTTTATTATGTTGTGGTTAATAAAACTGATATGATTAAAAAGAATAAAGAAGTAAAACACTCTTTAAAGAGTTATAACATTTACGTGCAAAGTAAAGTGAGCTATGTGATGGTGGAAACCGTACTCTTTCACATCCAGCTAGGTTCATCTTGACTGTCCATTGCAGAGCAATCAACAGGAACAGCTAGTAGGACAAAAAGAGACTTCTACTGGTAGCTTCACAGTGAACAGAGGAGATACAACAGTCTGTGCAGAGATAACAGATCATTCTGCTCCTTAGGGGAACTCATAAAAAAGGTGAGATTGTAAGTACTAAAACTACTAAAACAGGCAAGGCTACATAAGTAGGCAATAGTGACACTGCAACAAAAGCACAATTGATAAAAGACAACATTGTAAACATCTTAAATATATTATAACATTGAATGCACTAATACTATGCAATATGTCAAGGGGAAGCACAAACCTCGTCAATCAGAATTAGAGGATTCTCAGTTTTAGTCTTCTTTAGACACTGGATGATTTTTCCTGGCATGGCCCCAACATAAGTTCTCCTGAAAGAAGTTTACATGCTCAATTTTAAATTAATACACAAATACATATAAAAAGAGTCCTAACATTTGTCCTAAATTGTCCTAACATTTACTTAAAACTGTAACCATTTTATCTGTAGGATATTGTCAGCCTTACTGATTCTGCAAAAAGTTTAAAGAGATTCTGACAGCTGATATATTGGCCAGCAATGAATCAGTCACAAGCTGACTGATATATTTGCCAGATATATTTGACTCTGAAAAATTGTGGCATTTCAGAAGAAAAAACATACTTTAATAGCAGCTGTGATTGAGCCACACCATATACTGGTTAGACAGATCACTCTCTGGTGGCTTCCTCCCGCCTGTTGCTCTAAATTGAAGTCTCCTCCTATATGCGCATAATGGCAGAGACCTGTCAGTTACTGTTAGCGGGTGGGGAGAAGCCGCCGGGGACAGAGCCGTACTTTAAACTAGTAGGACAGGTAGGTCCCTGGTGGCTTCTCCCCACCCGCTGACAGTTAGAACTATGTTTTGCTCTGAAATGCTGCAACTTTCCAGAGTCAAATAAACCTGAATAACTTCATAAGATCAGTGGCTGATACGTCATACCCCATCTGTGGCCAGCAAGCATCAGATGTTAGGATTACTTTATTGCATTGACAAACAGACCAACACATAGAAACAATAGGCAAAAAGCAATTATTATCCAAAGTAATATGACAAGCAATACAGAGGCAGACAAAGACGACCAACTACTGGATTTCCTGTTTATTGTAATAATGGACAGCAGGAATGAGAAAGTGCACAATAGGGCCTGAACTGTGTAACAATTAGGCTATGCTCACACAGGTCGTTTTTCATCCGTTTTTGATGCTGCATTTTTTTTTTAAACTGCATCAAAAATGGATCAGTCACTGCGTCTGTCAGCAAAGTGAATGTGATTTTCAATTTGCTGTGCAGACGTCGGCACGTTTGACTGCTGCGTTAGTGGTGCAGAAAATGCATCCAGAAAATAATGAGCATGTCAATTTGTGTGGAGTTTTTCTGGTGCGCTTTCCACACCACCAACGCTTCATTAGTTACCATCCCTGCAATTCTATGGTGAGCCCAGGTGGGGTCTTCCTTCTGGGCATCGGCAGGACCTGTGGGTATGATACTAACAGGACCTGCCCATGTTACTTAGCTTGAGAGTCATGTGGCCAGGTCCTGCAAGTACTCGTACTACCCGCAAATTCTGCCAGTGCCCAGAAAAAAAAAAAAAAGATATCGCCAGTGCTCACCAGGAGAATAAGGGTATGTTAACACGCAAGGTTTTGCTGCAGCAAAAACATAGCAAAACCTTAGGGGGTCTTTCAAGGTTTCTCCTGACTACATATTTCTCCGTAGGAGGAAACATGCGTTTTCTGATGTGTTTTTTGGCATTTTTTTCTGCATGTTGCTGAGAACCATGCCAAAAATAAAGAAAATAATTGACATGTTCATTCTTTCAAACAGGCAGCAAAACCTGTGGTGTTTACACTTTCAGGAGATAACAAAAACCAATGTGTGGACAGCTTTTCTCTGAATCACATAGATTTTACTGAAAACCAAAAAGGCAGGTTTAGATTAGCATAAGACCAAGGCAAAACCTGACCTCAATAATGCAGCAAAAACAAAGTAAAAACACACTCTGTGAACATAGCCTAAGAAAGTGTGTGCGTCTGTGTGTCTTTCTGTCTGTGTCCCCCGACAATGGAGCAAAAAAGCAACACAAACAGATAAGCATCACAAATGCATTTTTACATAAAGAGGATCTGTTTTTGCTGTAGAAACTGCACCAAAAATGGATCAAAAACGGAGAACAAATGCTGTGTGAATGAAACCTTAAAGTGGATGATTACCACAGAAGGTTCACATCACAATCCCTGTTATAGCATGTGAGCACCAAAACAATTTTGTTGTGAAGAAGGAGGGGGACCCTCAAAACGGCATAGACAGATAAATCATTTATTTGTACATTTCTGGTTGTTGTAATAACATTCAAGTTGACATAGTCATCAACAGGAATCACATCTCTAAATATACAGGGCGAAGTAGTATATGTGCCCACTGGAAATTCTCTCTGATAATGCCCAGTTGAATTTAACTAAAAATTAACACATTAGCTACAATATACTTTAATTGCTAGTATCTTTGTAAGGCTGAAGGCACACTGTGCGAGGGAAACTCGCATTGCACTCGGACAAGTGCCCTATCAGGCAGGGTACACTGGTGCAAGTCCCACGCACTGAACTCGCATTGCGAGTCAGAAGTGAGTGCAATTGCAGCATGCTGCGACTGCACGCGATTCTGATGTGCGTGCGGGCAATGGAAGTCTATGGGTGTGAGAAAATCTCGCCCCCATATAGCGCACGGTGCGAGTTTGTAGCACCATGCTGGTCAAAGTTATAATGGATAGAATAGCTACATCAGGTTTAATAGTCTCCCGCTGTTACTTCCAGGACCGCCTTTTAAGCTAATTACATATTCACTGCATTGTCAAACAAAGAGCCAATCACAGGAGCTCACACTCCAAGGGAGCCTCTGTGATTGGCTGTTGTAATCAGACTGGATTTTCTTAATCTGGACAGTGATTCTGCTTGGTTGCCATACACATTAGTGTAACCTGGCGTTATGGAGTGTTAAATAAACAAACATTTAAAAAAAACGAAACGCGTGGGGCTTCGCAACATTTTTAAGTCTAGCCTGATGAAAGCAGGCCAACTGCGAACTGCCACCCTTAGCTGCCTAATTTCCCCTTGGCTGGCAAAAAAAAATGTGTGGGCTCTGCTCTATTTTCAATGCCAGCCAAGGTAAAACTAGGCAACTGAGGGCTGGTATTTTCAGCAGGGTGAGGGCCCATTGTTATAAGGCCTCCCCACACTAAAGAATAGCAGCCCACAGCCACCCCTGAAAATGGCGCATTAATAATAAGCGCCACTTCCAGGCGCCTTACGGCCGCTTCACACTGCGGCGTGATCCGGTCCGGGTCTGTCCGGGAGGACCCTGACAGCCGCGGACCGGATCAGCACACAGGACTGGGGGGCTATCATGCCCTCCGGTCCGGTGTGCAGCGCACGCAGCTGCAGCCGCTGACGGGTCAGCCGCGGTCCTGACTTATCAGCAGCGGGAACTGCGTGCGCTGCACACCGGACCGGAGGGCATAATGGCCCCCAGTCCTGTGTGCTGATGCGGTCCGCGGCTGTCAGGGTCCTCCCGGACAGACCCGGACCGGATCACGCCGCAGTGTGAAGCGGCCCTTACCGGGCTCTTCCAGCGGCCCTGGTTGCGGTGGAACGGTGGGTAATAAAGGGGTTAATACCGGCTTTGTTTTTTCAGCTGGTATTAAGCCGGAGATTCTTATTGTCAGGCCAAGTTTGACCCGGCCATTAAGAATCTCCAATAAAGGGTTAAAAAAGACACCACTCACAGAAAAAATTCTTTATTAAAAATAAAGAGACAGACACCATTAGGGACTCCATCTTTATTACCACCACACATCTCTCCAACAATCCAGGTCTTCTCTCTTCCTTCTTCTTGTTGAACTGATTCAGCACTGCTACATCACACAGCAGGGGGCAGAAAAGCGCTCCCTGTGCTGTGTGATGAGCAAGTGAGGCTGTAGGCATTAAGCAGTGACGTCACCACTGGCCCCGTAGCTATAGTAGCCAAATTATCGGTTACTATAGCAACGCTAAGCATTGCCGACATCATAGCGGCTTATGAATGAGCCAACTCATTCATAAGCGGCAGAATTTAACTCCCTGCTTACTGATCACTGCAGCGCCGGTAAGCAGGGAGTTAATTCTGCTGTGACCGCGGCTGCTCTGTGCCGCTCATACTGGAGCCGCAGTCACAGCAGAGTTAACTCCCTGCTTACCAGCGCTGCAGTGATCAGTAACAACGGTAACTGCGGTCATGTGACTCCGATGACGCTGCCGGGTTGTGACATCACGGCAGGTCCTATAAGCACCCGGACCTTGCTGGGAGGCAGCGGTGGATCGCGGACAGGTGAGCAAACAGATTTTTTATTTTTAACTCTTTCTTTTACTTAATTTCACTTCTGCAATGTATATTATACATTGCAGAAGTGAAATTAGAAGGTTAGGAGCAATTTTAGTGTACTGAGCATTCCATTGATGAAGAATGGCCCCACTATCTTTGTACCCCATATACCACACCATTCCATCAATTTTTGTGTTCCAACAGTCTTGGAGTGATCTATCCACTGTGGGTTAGTGTCAGACCAATAGCGGTGATTTGGTTTGTTAACTTCACCATCCACAAAAAAGTTTGCCTCATCACTCATCTGAAGGGAATTGTCTATGCAGTGAAGATACGACATGTGCAGCATCTGAAGCAATGGATACTGGAAGCCTGTGCTAGCATTTCTTCTGCAGTGTTGCTATCAGTATGTCAAGAGTGGGAGAAGAGGGTTGCATTGACAATCCAAAACAATGGGCAGCACTTTGAACACATTTTATAAGAGGTCATAAAGTGGTAAATTACTCATGAAAGAATAAAGTTACGTTAAAACCAAGCACAACATTGTTTTTCTTATGAAATTCTCAATAGGTTTGATGTGTCATAAGACCCTCTTCCCATTAAAAAAATAAAGTTGAATCCAAAATGGCCGACTTCAAAATGGATGCCATGGTCACCACCCATCTGGAAAAGTTTTCCCCCTCCCATATACTAATGTGCCACAAACAGGAAGTTGATATCACCAACCATTCCCATTTTATTTAGGTACATTCATATAATTCGACATTTGCTAGAAAGTGCGGTCTAGAGTGGCAGTGTCTATTTTTTTCTTTAACGCATATCATCCAATATGACGTGCATATGCATATTTTTTTCTAGCACCTTTTACTTCCTGGACTAGTCTATGTACATTCTTGCTAGATGTAGAAATAACAAAGCAATCAAATATAAAACTAGATAGAGAGATAGATACACAGGTAGACTAGATAAATATCCTCCAGATAAATACCCCCTAGATATTATAAACTTGCACCCTTTAGTGTCTTTTATTTGGTACTAAAGAGATTTTAGCCTGGTTTAATATGATAAATCAATACTAAAATAAGTTAATAAAAATGCCCCTATTTTTGATAGCCAGCAAAGATAAAGCATATAGCTGTGGGATGATATCAGACTGGGAAGGTCCATGGTTATTAGGCCCTTCCAACCTACAAATACCAGCCATCAGTCACATGTGGGGCTTCACATTAGATGTGCCAATTCTGGCACTTCACCAAGGCTCTTCCAGATTGCACTGGTGTGGTGGCAACTGGATTAATGGTTTTTGAGGTTGATGTCAAGATGTGTAGTATCAGTTAGCATAAGGACCTGGTGTTGCGTCCATCAGACACCTCCATTAGTAACCCAGTAGGTAAAAAAAATTACAAGATTTTGTTGTAATAAAAAATAAAAAAAAAATACTCCCAGACTCTTTCCCTGGTTTACCAATTTATATACATAAAAAAGCCATGACTTCCGGAAGGCAGAGATAAGAGAAGGCCACTTTTACAGGGGGCCCCTGAAGCAGCCCAAGATTAGATTAATATCTGGGCTTATCGGACTGACCGTCCATCCGAAGCTGCAAGGATTTGGACAGGACAAGGGCCTGTACACCTGGCCAACTCTCGCGACATCTACAGAAGCACCAGATGCAGGCCGCATCACACAGCGCTGGGATCACTGGTGAAGGGAGACCATGAGGGAGACAGCACAGCAGAGAGTAATAGCTTACCACTCTCCTTGTCAGCAACGCAGTCGGAGTCAGTGGCAACCGGAGGGATCAGAGCGAGGCATGCGAGTTGGCTTAAGCCGGTGAAGACTCGGGAACCCAGACCAGGAGCTCAGGGGGCAGAGCTTAGTGTCACAGGCGCCATCTTCCACACAAGGGCTCTGTAACTGCAGCCAGGACTCACACGATGCAGGGGGCTGATAACACCCGCACAAGCTTAAGCAATAGTTGCCACAAAACCACCAGAACTCTATCTAGCAAGTGCAGAGGGAGAAAAAAAAAAAAAAGTCAGATCAGTCACTGCTGCTTCCATCCTTTAAATCCTCTGTGGGAATCTCTCCATAAAACTCAGTGGCTCATTAAGTGAAGCTTGGCTGCAGAGGAGGAAGGTAAAGTTATATCAAATAATCAAGTTGCCCCCAAACCCTCTTAAGCCAACATACTACAATAATACTCTTGAAATAAAGTGATAGAGAATCTGGCTTCCATCCACTCTTTACAGAAGTAAATAGTTTTTCTTCTTAAAGTGACATCACCATATTGTACATGCAGCTCCTCTCCGCACACAGCATCATCATGGATATATTTGTGGCCAAGAGCAATCCCACACCAACATATAAAGGCAGCAGAACGCAGACATGCAACCAAAATATGCACTCGCCATCACAATTGCCCTTTGAAGTTGATACAGTCACCCCTCAAGCAACTGCTCAAGTCATCATGTACATTCTAACTCCGGTGGTGGATGGAAGGCTGGCGGCTTTTCAATTGTCATTGGATATTATAGCCGCTGAAGTGAATGCCCAGAGGTCAAGGTTCACTGACACAGACCAAAAATCTCAGACTTTGAGAACACTACAAGAGCGCTATTGGAAAAGCTGGAGGGCAGGAATGAAGACACTGATACAATGATGGACAAAGTCGAGAATCTTGAGAAGAGGTCCTGACGCAATAATTTGAGGCTGCTAGGCCTCCCTGAAAAGATTCCTCAATCTGAGTTACTAAAAATCACATCAGAATGGTTACCACAGACTCTGAATCTAGAACAACCAACGAGCACTCAAGCAATCAAAAGAGCCCACCGGGTGGGACCACGGCCGATTATACCAGACCAAGAACAGTTATATTCAAGAAAGGTCCCCGACTTTCAAGACAAGGGGTCAAGCTGCTGGCAGCTTTCAGGAAAAAACTGACCTTTTTTAACATACAATAATTCCAATGAATGATAGAGGGAAAAGGGAGGAGGAAATTTCTGCTCACCAGGATGTAATCAGTAGAACCTCAGTTGCTGCAGATGGTGCATGGAGCAGTCCTGGCTTCAGACAGAGGTGCAGTCCAATAGTTCACGCCACGTGGCACCACGACTAAGACATTTACTGTCGAAACGCGTTGGTAACACATTCGTTGTCCTTTGATGTGATGGCATTGAATTTATAAATAAATATTCAGAAGCATAAGACTTGAGTGCTGCTGAGAGGAGCCCCCAAACTGCAGGAGACACCCCCCTCTCCTCTATGTGCCGGGGGCAGCAGATTTAGATTTTTCGGGGGGGCGTGTCCTGCTGCTAATGGCGCCGGGCGCAGATTAGAGGAGCTCCGGTGGAAGACCCCACAAACGGCACTAAACAGGCCCTCCTGCCGCGAGTAAAGAACCCCAGCTGACCGGTAAACATCACGGGAGTGTGCTGGGATGCCGCGGACAGCTCCAAGGAGACGCCAGACGGAGAACCGCCTCACAGATTACTTTGACTCAGAGCCGCGGCGCTCTGCCTCACCACCTAAAATGGCGCCGGCAGCTACACAGCGAGCCCGCTCACCAAGGAGCCCACACAGCCCTGGGAATCAGCCACACGCCGCTGCACACAGATCGGAGGAGGATGCCCCGGTCACACATGGTATGTTGAAATCCTGCCTGAGCACCCTGAGAGACACACTGATGGCAGATATAACAACATTACTCTGCACACTTAAGGAGGAAGTGGGAGCACTGACTGATAAAACCACCCACCTGGAAGGGAAACTTGGAGATTTTGCACAGGCACATAACAACCTGGCCGACAGCCACGCAGATTTAGACAGAGAACTGGGGATAATGAATAACAAAATGTGCCATCTGGAAGATGCCCTCCGGAGTAATAACTTTAAAATAAGGGGTATGGCTGAATCAAACGACTCTGAAAACCCCCATGATCTAGCTGCGTCCTTCCTTGCCACGGCCCTTCCGGATTCCCCTCCCACAGACCTAGAAATTGAAAAAGTATACCGAATCCCAAAACCTCGGAACATGAGGGAAGACGTACCCAGAGACATCCTGGTGCATATGGTCCGATCTGGGGTGGCAGAGCGATTGCTGCGACGTATGCGCAAAGGTCCGGCATTACCCGACCCATACAGCCATATTTCTATATATCAGGATCTATCCCCAGGCACACTTGCTCGGCGTAGAGACTTTGCCTCATCGTGCAAGATCCTCCGTGACCGAGGTATCCCATACATCTGGGGTACACCAACAGCGTTGTTATTCAGATACGAAGGAAAACGGCATTCCTTTGCCTCCCCCACTCTCCTAAGGAAGGCACTACGCACGTGGCGTCTTGCCTCTTCCTCATCTCCGAATCCCCGGAACGACAGGCTGGAAGATCCCACTGAGAATAATCCCTCAACACCAAAAGACAATTGAGCGACATCCTACCTGGAACCGTTCTCACTACTGATGTCTACTGGACATTTGGGTCTGCCTCCTGTGACTCTTTTCTGCTCCTGCGGCATGTCAGGTGAGCCGTCCATTGTGGGCCACTCTCCACGAACGGGGTCACCTGAAATGGAGCCTTAGACCCGTGAGTTACCCTCTGTTTATTTTTGTACCAAGCTTGCCGGCACACTTTTCCCTCTCGCTGCGGGTTGCGCGAGTGGGATATTGGGCCGGATTCTGAAGTTACCCCCCCAAGTGACTTGATTCCTCTTAAATAAGCTTGGAGTCCTTAATACGTTTACATTATTGTTCATTTATGTTTAACATTGTACGTTTCTAATCTCTCTCTACACTCCCCTATACGGTTCTTCTTTCTCTCTCTCTTCTTTCCCCTTCGCCACTCCCTTTACTGATCTCTCTAACCCTTACTTCCCACCTCGTTTTCTATCTTGTACCCCGTTCACCCCAGGGTTCAGTAATGTCACTGAAGGTCTTTTCCCTGAATGCTAACGGCCTCAATTCTCCGGCGAAACGATCTTTCCTCTGGAGAGAGGCCAAATCGTCAGGAGCTGATATCTTGTGCCTACAGGAGACACACCTCCTACAGACTGACAATATACGCTTGCATCATAGAGACTATCCTCATAGCTTTTTCGCCAATGCCTCACAGAAAAAAGCAGGGGTTTGCATTTTTGTCGGTCATAAGGTACAGTTCTCCCTTCTCTCCTCCTTTGTGGACGGAGCGGGCAGGTACGTTGGTATATGTTGCGAAATAAGTGGCATTCAGTACACGATTGTGAGTGTGTATAGCCCAAACGTAGGCCAACAGAGATTCCTCAGAGACCTGTTTGCTCGTTTGCAGAGAGAGACAAAGGGAAGACTTTTAGTATGCGGAGATTTTAACTCAGTAATGGAGCCCCGCATCGACACCTCCACAGGAAATCGCAGGGAGGGTGGAGCAATGGGAGACCTCTGCAGGGAGTTCCACCTCCATGATGTCTGGAGATATCAGCACGCAGAGGAAAGGGATTACACCTTTTTCTCTCCAGTGCATAAGTCCTACTCCAGAATTGATCTCTTTCTTGTAAATGATGAGGCACTGGGAAGGTGTTACTCATCGGGCCTGGGAGTGGTCACTTGGTCAGATCACGCCCCGGTCACACTGGAGTTGGGACTAGACATGGGAGGTGGAGCTCCCAGGAGATGGAGACTTCATGCGGGACTTCTGACAGACCTACAGATAAGCGAGGAAGTGGGAGAAGCAGTGACGGAGTACTTTGCTCTCAATGATCAAGAGGACATGAAGGATGATACCTTGTGGTATGCCCACAAGGCGGTAGTCCGAGGTCTTCTCATTCAAAAAGCGGCGATAGCAAAACGTCGCAGGGAGCAATTACTCCGCGACTGGACGTCAGAAATACAGCATTTAGAGACGACAAACAAAAAAGCGCCCTCAGAGGCAATCTTAACACAGATCCGTCTCACTCGTAACAAACTTCGATCGCTCCTTCTCCGACAACACGAAATCGGCATCAGGAAATTACGAACAAAATATTACGAAGCGGGAGATAGAGCGGGAAAAATTTTAGCCCGTAGACTAAAAAAGGTTACGGTAAGACAAATGGTCACGGCCCTTAGGAATAAGGGGGGAGTTATGGTCAGACACCCTTCCGAAATAGTCGAGGCCTTTGCGGCGTACTATGAAGACCTATATAATCTCAAAAATGACCAGCATACTCCACAACCCACAAATGAAGCCATTGTGGACTTCTTGGGAAAATTGGACATCCCCACCATACCGACGCATATTCTAGAGACACTAAATTCTCCCTTCACCTGCCCCGAAATTGATAGAGCTCTGAAGGAGCTCAAAAGCAATAAAGCTCCGGGACCGGATGGTCTGATTAATGAATACTATAAACTCTTCGGGTCCATCCTGGCTCCGTACCTACTAAGGTTGTTTAATAGGTGGCAAGAAACTGGTTCCATCCCAGCAGAGGCTCTTGAAGCTACGATATCCACCATTCCGAAACCAGGAAAGGTGCTGGATCACCCGGAGAGCTTTAGGCCAATTTCACTTCTTAACACCGATGTTAAGCTATACGCAAAATTATTGGCCACGCGCCTCAATGATGTGATCCCTCTCCTGGTGCATCAGGATCAAGTGGGGTTCGTGCGGGGCAGACAAGCAAATGATGGGACTAGACGGATGCTAGACCTGATAGAGGTGGCGGAGAGGAGAGGTATACCAAGCGTCTTCCTGTCACTGGATGCAGAGAAGGCGTTTGACAGAGTCCATTGGGGCTACCTCCGGGAGGTCCTCTCCGCCTTCGGATTTTCTGGCCCTATCGTCTCAGCGATCCTTAGTCTTTACTCCCATCCGTGTGCCAGAGTTCTCTCCTCTGGCTACACGTCCAGGCTTTTCCGTGTCTCTAATGGTACCCGCCAAGGCTGCCCATTATCGCCTTTGGTTTTTGCCCTTGTTATGGAACCACTGGCGATCTCCTTGAGGGCAGATCCAAAAATTCCAGGGATCTTGGTCGGAAAAACCAAACACGTGGTTGGTCTATACGCGGATGACGTCATTATTGTCACGGAAAACCCCCAATCTTCCCTCCAGAGCATTATGGATCAGCTTGACTGCTTCGCACGGATCTCCTACTACAAACTCAATGTGAGTAAATCAAGGCTGTTGCCCATCGGTGTCTCAAATGACACCACTGCTGCTCTTGCCGACTCCTTTCCCTTTGCATGGACACCAGAGGGGATCCCCTATTTGGGAATCATCCTATGCCCAACTTCGGGCGTAGCACTAAAAAATATGAACCGTCTCTTGCAAGATCTTGAGGGTTCTTTAGGAGGACTCCCTCTGGGTTCCATGTCCTGGATGGCGAGGATACAATCGGTAAGAATGTTGTGGCTCCCCAAGATTTTGTATCTATTCCGGTGCGTCCCAATACACTTCCCCAAAACACTCAAATTGAAATTACAGACTATGATCTCTAAGTGCATATGGGGCGGAGCACCGGCCAGAGTAAAGGGATCCTTGTTATACAGACACTTAACTAAGGGAGGCATGGGAGTTCCAAATGTTGAGCAATACCGCAAAGCAACAATTTTAGAGGCGGCTGGGAAATGGTGGCGGGATGGGGATGGACAGGGATGGAAGCAAATAGAGGAGGATACTCTTCCGGGAAGTTCGCTGCGATCTCTCCTTGCTGCCAACTCAATGGGGAAGATCGCTAATTCCGGCCTTTTGGGCTCAGTGAATGAGCTCCTAAAGGTTTGGAGATCGGTCTCCAATGAATGGACCAAACTTCCCACTGAGGCTATCCCTCTGGATGCTTTCTGCTGGCTGATACCCAATATGTCCTTGTCCCCTTGGAGACATCATGGACCAAAAACCTTAGCAGACATTACCCGTAACCAGACTTTAATTTCTCTGGAAGACTTCTTGACCAACTTCCCGACCCTTAGACCAACCTTCCTCTACTTTCACCAGATTTCGAACTTTGTGCGCTCTCCCGCCTTCTCCCACGACTTACGACCCCCACGAACCCCATCGGCCTTGAGACGTTTGCTGTTGGCTGAACCTCGACCAACAAAGTCACTTTCTCAAATTTACTCCGATATCTTAGACCAAGATATACCCTCCCAACTGTCATATGCCATAAAGTGGCAAGAGGAATTGGGTTTCCAAGCTTCGGAGAGTGACTGGGAGGATGCGGTCCATTGCGTAAAAGAAGCATCTAGATGTCTTAATCACATAGAAATGCTCAAAAAAATACATCTCCGTTGGTACGCTACCCCCGCCAAACTGGCAAGATTCGGTAAGGGAACCTCATCTCAGTGCTGGAGGCAGTGCGGTTTTAGGGGCGACTTACCACAATGTGGTGGGGGTGCCCCAGAGTCGCTCAGTTCTGGCAGCTGGTCTCAGGTCTTATTGACTCTGTAACTGGGTCCTCGATGCCATTGGAACCACAGATGGCGGTGCTCCATGTGGGGGTCATTGTTTTCCCACCCAAGTTACGACATCTATTGACATACATTTTGACGGCTGCAAGGATATGTGTAGCCGCGAAGTGGAAACAAACGGTCCCTCCGACGATGAGTGACCTTACGGATAGAGTTAACTCTATTTTCTGCCATGAGTACTACCTAGCCCAGGACCATGGTGCCAGACGCTATGTAGCAGATGCCTGGAACCTGTGGAATGTCCACCCGCTGGCTATGAAAATTCCCATGTGAGGACAGAGCCCATCTTCTGGTCTTCGCTATGGAAGCTGATGCTCCGTTTGAACCCTGGGGCGAATATTCCTACCCCCCCTCCTCTAGGTCCCCTCCTTTTCCTCCTACATATTTTTCTTCTCTTTCTTTTCTTCCTTCACTTCTACCTTACCGACTCCCTAGGCCTGTGAACGGTTGTGCCAATGATATCGCTCATTATGTATGGTACGCGATTATGTCGCAGACAATTGCCCTGGAGTTATACTAATGCCACCTGTGTACTGTCTGTGGCCATGATTGTGCAACTAACCACACGAAGAAATACCATCTCCGGAGACGGAAAATCCAGCATATATAAGTGCAGTATATACCACTACAGTGACTGTTTACGACACGGACGACTGGAGTCGAAACGCCCCGCTCAAACATGCCTATTCGTTTGTTATATGGAAGCTATACAGATTTACCAAACATCTTTCTATGTGCTTCGTCTTTGTTTTGTTATGTAATAACATGTCTTTGATTTTGTTTGATGATAACCAATAAAAATTAATTATGACAAAAAAAAAAAAAAAAAAAAAGACTTGAGTGCTGGAATCTTATCTGTGAACTATTGGAATAGAATAATTCCAAGTTCCTACTTTTTCCAAGATTACTCAGTGGCTCTGGCAGCAAAACGAAGAACTTCAATCCAATGTGCAAAACCCTGGTGGACAGAAACATTCACTTTATTCTCCAGAATCCTGCTGTTCATCACTTCATCATGGTGAGAAAGAATTGGACATTTGAGAACCATAAATTAGCCCTACAACACTTACTCCAAGAAGAAAAAGTGTAGCAACCTGCTAATACAGACATTTAACGTTTCTCTTTATTATTTAATGTTCTAAAAATTTTCCGGTTTTTACTTTATCTCATGGCTGAACTTGTCACTAGAACAGTCGGATGTAATGCTTTTGAGTAGGCTTTTGTTGACGTTGAGGGGTAAGCATCCACCTTTTCACAGTAGAAAATCTGTAAACCATGGGCAGTCAGGAGGGCAATATTGAGCATCCATTGAGAAGGAACAACAGGAGGACATGGGGTCCGGGCCTACCCAGACTAGGGAAGACTGGCGTCTCTGTCCTGCTGTCACCTATCCATGGCTCAACTGCCACAGTCCCTGGACACTGCCCTTCCCTAGTCTGGGTAAGCCTGGGTGCCCCCTGTAGTCCAGAGGGTCCGCCTCCTCAATGAATACTCAATGTCACCCTCCTGGCAGCACGTGCGGAACGCACTCTTTTACAAACTGCTCCAGATCTCTCAAAATTGCTGGTGAGAGAAGGCAGGCATCAAATATAAGATCTCCCCACAAGTGTTCAATGGGTTTAGATCTGGACTAAATGCTGGCCACTTCAGAAATCTCCAGTGCTTGGTTTACATCCATTTCTGGGTGCTACTTGAATTATTTCTGAGGTCCTGCTGGAAGATCCATGATCTAGGAAACCCAGTTTCTGACCCTGGACACTACATTGCACCTCAAACTGTTTTGATGGTCTCAAGATTTCATGATGCCTTGCACACAGTAAAAGCACCCAGTGCCAGAGGCAGCAAATTAATCCCAAAACATCTTTGAAACTCCACCTTATTTCACTGTAGGTAGTGTTCTTTTCTTTGTTTCGCTTTCGGTAAACAGTAAAATGATTTGCTTTACCTCTTCTCCTTTTTAAATGACGTTTTCCCAAAAGGATTTTTGGTCACTCATGTACATTTTGAGAAACTGCAGTCTAGCTTTTATAGGTCTCTGTGTCAGCAGTGGGATCCCTCCAGGGTCTCCTGCCATAGTGTTTTATTTCATTCAAATGTTGATGGATAGTTTACGCTGACACTGATGCACTCTGACCCTTCAGGACAGCTTGAATTTCTTTGGAACATGATTGGGGCATCCTTGTACATCATCTGGACTATCATGAGTTGCAACCTTTCAGCAATTTTTCTCTGCCGTCCACATCTAGGGAGATTATCTACAGTAGCTACAGTGCTATGGGTTGTGAACTTCTTATGTTGCTCACGGTGGACAAAGAAACATCAAGACCTTGAATTTGTTGAAATATTTCAACAATTTTGGTTCTCAAGTCCTCAGACAGTTCTCTTCTCTTTCTGTTCTCCATGCTTAGTGTGGCACACAGAGACACAATGCAAATACTGAGTCAACTTTTTATCTAATTTCAGGTGTTACTATGACATGTGCTTGAAGCAAAGTTGTTTACCCACAATTTTGGGGTTGTGTGTGAAATTAAGTCCAATTTGTGTTTTTTCTCAGTTTGTGTTGTTCCAAAGGAAATAAATATGTGTATAATAATAAAACGTGTGTATTTGCAATAATTTTTTAGATTAAATTTTGAGAATACTTCATTTTCTGGTACAATTTCAAGGTTGCCAACACTTTCAGCCAGGACTATACATCTATACGACCATGACTAAACCTTTGATGCTGGAAGAGGCTGCTTTGTTTTAAAGCCCTTGAAGTTTTATGAAAGCAAAAAAAACTGCACAATTGGCGCAAACTGCATTGCCTGTTTGAACACTATCAAATGCCTACCCAAGAGCGTGACTTAGTTCAATGGTGATAAATCATATTTATCTTATCTCTGGTAAGTTTGGCCGAGTGAGAACAGCTTCATGGTTTCATGATTTTGTAAAAATGGAAAGATTGCAACGGTGTTTTAAAATGTCAGTGCATGGTTAAGTGTGGACTGCTCAGAGATAGTAAAATCATGACTAATTTGCACCTGCCCGATATCTTGTATTCAATACAAAAATCCAATATGTTCCCCTGCCTTAATACATTCAATGTAAGACTTCATATCATTCTGTATATGTTGATTATACTCAGACTGTGAGCCCTCGCGGACACGGTCCCAGCCACTCCTGTTCCTGTTTGTCTACTATACGTATTTATTGTACTTGTACTTGTCCTCGAATACCCTCTTATCATGTAAAGAGCCATAGAATCTAATGGCGCTATATAAATAAATAATAATAAATAATAAATATAGACTTGACAGCATCACCTGTATCTACTTGTTGCACATCTTACATAATTTCTGACGAAAATTGTAAGTCTTTTATAGCGAACCATGTTTTTCTTTTTACTGAAAACAACTAGGTGACACAGTGGGTACGGAAAGTATTCAGACCCACTTAAATTTTTCACTCTGTTTCATTGCAGCCATTCAGTGAATTCAAAAAAGTTCATTTTTTTCTCACTAATATACACTCTGCACCACATCTTGACTGAAAAAAACAAATGTAGATATTTGAGCAAACTTATTAAAAAAAACAACCTGAAATATCACATGGTCATAAGTATTCAGACCCTTCGCTCAGTATTGAGTAGAAGCACCTGTTGAGCTAGTACAGCCATGAGTCTTCTTGGGAATGATGCAACAATATTTTTACACCTGGATTTGGGGATCCTCTGCCATTCTTCTTTGCAGATCCTCTCCAGTTTCGTCAGGTTGGATGGTGAACGTTGGTGTACAGCCATTTTCAGGTCTCTCCAGAGATGCTCAACTGGGTTTAGGTCAGGGCTCTCAAGCCATTCCTTTGTTATTTTAGCTGTGTGCTTAAGGTCATTGTCTTGTTGGAAGGTGAAGCTTTGGCCAACTCTGATGTCCAAAGCACTCAGGAAGAGGTTTTCATCCAGGATATCTCTGAACTTGGCCGCATTCATGTTTCTTTTAATTGCAACCAGTCCCTGCAGCTGAAAAACACCCCCATAGCATGATGCTGTCACCACCATGTTTCACTGTTGAGATTGTATTGGGCAGGTGATGAGCAGTGCCTTGTTTTCGCCACACATACCGCTTAGGCGGCCGTCACACGCTACGATCTCGCTAGCGATATTGTAAGCGATCACGTGCACGCGCGATCGCTTACAATATCGCTCACATTGCTGGTGAGATGTCACACAGACAGACTCACCAGCGATGTGGACCAGCGAGAACGCTGGTAACTATGGTACACATCGGGTTACTAGGCGCCGCGCATCGCTTAGTAACCGGACGTGTACCATAGTTACCATCTCCCAGCATAGGCTCTGCCGCTGGGAGATCGTTCATCGTGGTGTTATACACCACAATGAAGCAGATCGTGAAATCGTTCATCGCAAGATGTGAGGTCCGGAGCTCAGATCTCGATCTTGCGATTTGATCATTTATCGTTGGTCGTATCTTGCCGTCACACGCAGAGACATCGTTCACGCGATTTTTAATCAGGTGCGTTCAAGCGATATCTTTCAAGATATCGTAGAGTAAGACGGCCGCCTTAGCATTATCACCAAAAAGTTGTACCTTTGTCTTATCAGACCAGAGAATATTATTTCTCATAGTCTGGAGTCTTTCATGTGTTTTTTTTTTTTTGTAAACTCAATGCAGGCTTTCATATCATATGTCTTGCACTGAGGAGAGGTTTCGATCTGGCCACTTTTCCATAAAGGCCTGACTGGTGGAGGGCTGCAGTGATAGTTGACTTTGTGGAACTTTCTCCCACCTCCCCACTGCATCACTGGAGCTCAGCCACAGTCATATTGGGGTTCTTTTTTACCTCCCTCGCCAAGGCTCTTCTCCCACGATTGCTCAGTTTGGCTGGACAGCCAGGTCTAGGAAGACTTCGATGGTCACAAACGTCTACTATTTAAGGATTATGGAGGCCACTGTGCAGGGATAAGTATACTAATGTATTCTTTTACAGGATTGAGGCCAGTAAGGGGGGGCCCTGTATATACCACTGGGGCTGCTGCTGTATACTACCACTGGGGCTGCTGCTGTATACTACCACTGGGGCTGCTGCTGTATACTACCACTGGGGCTGCTGCTGTATACTACCACTGGGGCTGCTGTATACTACCACTGGGGCTTCTGTATATACAGTTAGGGCCAGAAATATTTGGACAGTGACACAAGTTTTGTTATTTTAGCTGTTTACAAAAACATGTTCAGAAATACAATTATATATATAATATGGGCTGAAAGTGCACACTCCCCGCTGCAATATGAGAGTTTCCACATCCAAATCGGAGAAAGGGTTTAGGAATCATAGCTCTGTAATGCATAGCCTCCTCTTTTTCAAGGGACCAAAAGTAATTGGACAATGGACTCTAAGGGCTGCAATTAACTCTGAAGGCGTCTCCCTCGTTAACCTGTAATCAATGAAGTAGTTAAAAGGTCAGGTGTGGATTCCAGGTGTGTGGTTTTGCATTTGGAAGCTGTTGCTGTGACCAGACAACATGCGGTCAAAGGAACTCTCAATTGAGGTGAAGCAGAACATCCTGAGGCTGAAAAAAAAGAAAAAATCCATCAGAGAGATAGCAGACATGCTTGGAGTAGCAAAATCAACAGTTGGGTACATTCTGAGAAAAAAGGAATTGACTGGTGAGCTTGGGAACTCTAAAAGGCTTGGGCGTCCACGGATGACAACAGTGGTGGATGATCGCCGCATACTTTATTTGGTGAAGAAGAACCCGTTCACAACATCAACTGAAGTCCAGAGCACTCTCAGTGAAGTAGGTGTATCTGTCTCTAAGTCAACAGTAAAGAGAAGACTCCATGACAGTAAATACAAAGGGTTCACATCTAGATGCAAACCATTCATCAATTCCAAAAATAGACAGGCCAGAGTTAAATTTGCTGAAAAACACCTCAAGAAGCCAGCTCAGTTCTGGAAAAGTATTCTATGGACAGATGAGACAAAGATCAACCTGTACCAGAATGATGGGAAGAAAAAAGTTTGGAGAAGAAAGGGAACGGCACATGATCCAAGGCACACCACATCCTCTGTAAAACATGGTGGAGGCAAAGTGATGGCATGGGCATGCATGGCTTTCAATGGCACTGGGTCACTTGTGTTTATTGATGACATAACAGCAGACAAGAGTAGCCGGATGAATTCTGAAGTGTACCGGGATATACTTTCAGCCCAGATTCAGCCAAATGCTGCAAAGTTGATTGGACGGCGCTTCATAGTACAGATGGACAATGACCCCAAGCATACAGCCAAAGCTACCCAGGAGTTCATGAGTGCAAAAAAGTGGAACATTCTGCAATGGCCAAGTCAATCACCAGATCTTAACCCAATTGAGCATGCATTTCACTTGCTGAAATCCAGACTTAAGACGGAAAGACCCACAAACAAGCAAGACCTGAAGGCTGCGGCTGTAAAGGCCTGGCAAAGCATTAAGAAGGAGGAAACCCAGCGTTTGGTGATGTCCATGGGTTCCAGACTTAAGGCAGTGATTGCCTCCAAAGGATTCGCAACAAAATATTGAAAATAAAAATATTTTGTTTGGGTTATGTTTATTTGTCCAATTACTTTTGACCTCCTAAAATGTGGAGTGTTTGTAAAGAAATGTGTACAATTCCTACATTTTCTATCAGATATTTTTGTTCAACCCTTCAAATTAAACGTTACAATCTGCACTTGAATTCTGTTGTAGAGGTTTCATTTCAAATCCAATGTGGTGGCATGCAGAGCCCAACTTGCGAAAATTGTGTCACTGTCCAAATATTTCTGGCCCTAACTGTACCTCTGGGGCTTCTGTATACTACCACTGGGGCTGCTGTATATACCTCTGGGGCTTCTGTATACTACCACTGGGGCTTCTGTATATACCTCTGGGGCTTCTGTATACTACCACTGGGGCTGCTGTATATACCTCTGGGGCTTCTGTATACTACCACTGGGGCTTCTGTATATACCTCTGGGGCTTCTGTATACTACCACTGGGGCTGCTGTATATACCTCTGGGGCTTCTGTATACTACCACTGGGGCTGCTGTATATACCTCTGGGGCTGCTGTATACTACCACTATGTCTGCTGCTGTATATACCACTGGGGCTGCTGCTGTATACTACCACTGGGGCTGCTGTATATATCTCTGGGGCTGCTGTATACTACCACTGGGGCTGCTGCTGTATACTACCACTGAGGAGGCTGCTGTATACCACACTGCTGGGGGCTGTATACTTGTGCTGGGGTCCACCCTCGGCTTATACACGAGTCAATAGGTTTTCCCAGGTTTTGGGGGCAAAAGTAGGGGGGGGGTCGGCTTATACACGGGTCGGCTTATACACGAGTATATACGGTATATCCGATTACTGCAAATACTTCTATTATAACAAGTTGTAAAATAAAACACAACTTTTATTTTTGTTATTTTTGGTATTACTGATAAGAAGCCTTCAATTAATATTTCTAACAAAAAAAACAAAACAAACAAAAAAAAAAAAAAACGCATTATCCCCAATCCATGTGTTAAGGCATGGGTCCCCAACCTGTAGCTTGGGACCCACAGGTTGGGAGCCAGGTTCGTTATGTGTGGCTAACAACTGTGTATCATCTTGGTGCATTAGCAACAGGTCTAGCAAACAGCTATGGAGAGCAGGTCTCCAGATGGGGACTTTTGTGAGTAGTCCCACACACAAGTACAGATCCTTGATGGGCTCTCAAGGTCAGACAGGTTGGGGATCTCTGCGTTATGGGATAACTTGGTAGGACCCCAAGAAATCCAAATAAGTAAGACTTTGCAGTCTTGTTCAGAATGCTGGCCACGACTCCATTTATTGTCTACGGTACTGCTGGTGGAGTTGCATACAGCAGCATTTCTCCAGCAATCCCATAGGCAATGAGTAGAGTGTAGGTCGAGCATGCGTACCGCCAATGTATTCAAGGCTGTAGACTCCCATTTTCAAGGCTACACAGCCACAATCTCGGGCAGAAATACTGGAGGGCCCAGCAGTCAAATTTCAATCGGCAAGTTATTACTTCGAAAGGTATGAATAGTGAATAACTTGTTATTTTGGAACTAACATTTAGGCTGTGATGCTGAAAATCGTTCTGGTTATCGCATTCTGCATTAAATGAATAATGTTAAAAAAATAAATAAAGAACATTTCAACCAAGAAACATAACTCACCTGTGTCCCTTAATTTCAGCTACATCCGTCATTCCACCTACACTGAACCGGAAATACTCCCTGTTCAATGCACGGGCAATAGAGCGAGCAATACTGGTTTTTCCGACTCCTGGTGGACCATAAAAGCAAAGGATCTTTCCCTGTGTACTTCCCCTGAGTTGACTCACTGCTATGAATTCCTAAAAGACAACACAACAGGGTGCACTAAGTTTAAAGCAAACACCACAACATTTAAAATTAAATGTGTAGACCTCAATGCATGATTATAAACACATTCAATCTTCTTTCATAAGATTCAGCTCAGAATGTTTTCGGACAACACAAATGGATTTATTTAGAACACAATGACCGTGTTTGATGTCACGATGGGGGCGGGTTCTGAGGAGGCACAGCAGCAGCGTTGACTGAGGAGGAGGTAGCAGAGGAGGCAGCCTCGGAGGACAGCAGCAGCCTGTGGTCAGCATATTGGCACAGCCATCACTTGGGTGTGCAAATATGGCAACCACTTTTTTTTTTGCACTTCAGTTGGCCAATCACGAGATGGTCAGCTGTCCAAACAGGTGGGTATTTTATCAGGGACATTTGGAAGTACATATTTTAGTGAGGGGGGGGGAAAAAAAGTTTACCTGTAATTTGGTTTTGTTAAATAGCCCTTGCCCACATCCATCCCTCAAGTGTTTGATAAAACGACCAAATAGGCATGAGTACAAAAATGTGTTTAACGGAGAAAAATGCCTGTGAAGTAAGATTAATTCTATTTCCTTGAGTCGCCTCCACTACTACAAAACAGAACAAATGCCAAAACAAGATAATTAGAAGGGAACAATTGCGTGAAAAACTTGTTTCCACAAAGGTCAACTGTTTAGCAGACATTACATTTAATCTGAGACATGGAGAAAGTATGGACCAAGAAGAAGGTGGCGACTGAAAGTCTACCCAGGAGATGGACATTTTTTTAGTAGAGTGAGCATTCAACTTTTCTGGAGGAAATAAATCTTGGGACTTTTACTTCTCACAGATAGATTTTGTTATTCAGTTGGAAAATGATGTGTTTTTTTTTTTTGTTTGTTTGTTTTTTAAAACCTATTGTCTTTATTAGGTATGAATAGCTGGATATAGAATTGTTGAGCTTTCTTCCAGGAATTTAATCTTTCTAGATAACTGGATATGATTCTGCCTATATCTAGGCAGTGTAATTTTTTTCCACAACAACTTCTATTTAAATCCCAATATTGGACTATGCTGGAGAATTTGGGTCTAGTACTGTATTGAACCTGAAGGAAATCCGCAGACAGCATGTATCAGCAATACTGGAGTCATTTCGACTAGCCTCACATTCGGGTTGGTCCTCTGCTGGTTTTTAAAGTATGTTTGTCAAGCAAATATGGCTAAAATCATATACCAATAGAAAAGTCAAGTTTACTTTAACAAACTATGATCAGCTAGGTCTTGATCAAAGTATGAACTTGCAATTTGGATTTAGTAAATAGAAATATGGAATTGTAAGTGATTTATTGATATAAGGGGTTTAGGTTTATAATTGTCTAGTATTCCCAGATTGTTACGTTTCACTAAGGTAAAGAATATTTATACCGTGTTAGCCAACATATATTTACAGGAGACTGTCACAGCAATGGGGAGCAAAATGGCACCACAATATGCAAACCTTTTCATGGCCAAGCTTGAAGGTGACTTTTTATCCTCTTGCCCCATCAGGCCTCTGGCCTACTAACGTTATATTGATGACATCTTGATCATCTGGACGGAGTCTGAGCAACAGCTGAAGACGTTCCACGAACACTTTAATCAATTTCACCCCACCATTAACTTAACACTCAACTACTCCTGTACTAAAGTCAGCTTTCTGGACACCATCATTAAGCTACAGAACAATGAAATAGAGACATCCTTGTACCGGAAACCAATTGACCGTCCAACATATCTCCGATGGGACAGCTTTCATCCAAAGCACATAAAAAACTCTATTGTGTACAGCCAGGCCATCAGATACAATCGGATATGTTCCAACCCTACAGACAGAGACAGTCACCTTGAGGACCTCAGAAAGACCTTTTTGAATCAGGGTTACCATCCAAGAACAATCGAGAACCAGATTACAAGAGCCACCAGAATATCAAGGAATCATCTCCTACATTACAAAACTAGAGAAGAGAACAACAGAGTTCCTCTTGTAGTCACCTACAATCCAAATCTGGAGGTGCTAAGAGGAGCTGAACGGAAACTGCAACCACTCCTACAAAAAGATGCCCGACTAAAATCAATATTTCCGGATCCCCCACTCTTGTGTTTTAGACAACCTCCGAATTTAAAAAACATCATTGTGAGAAGCGCCCTGTCCTCTCCAGCAGCAACAGGAACCTTTCCCTGCAACCAGAGAAAGTGCAAAACCTGTTCATCTATAATGACAACCGACAAGATAAGGATTCCTGGGACAGATCAGGACTACAAGATCCCAGGTAACTTCAGCTGCACTACAAGCAATGTGGTGTATTTAATCATATGTACCAAATGCCCAACAGGTGGCATGTACGTAGGTGAGACCGGATTACAATTCAGAACAAGAATTAATTCTCATCGCCACTCAATAAAAGAAAAGCGTATGGACCTACCTGTAGCAAAGCATTTTTGCAGCTCTGAGCACAACACTGAATCCGATATGAGGCTGCTCATCTTAAAGAGTGACTTCAAATCTCAGAGAGAGAGAAGAATTTGGGAATACAAATTGATAACGACCTTCAACACACTCGAAACCGGATTAAATATTTCACATGGATTTATGGGATTCTATGTAAAATGAACGGACATTTGGGGATAGCAGATTCATGCATTTTATATATAAAATGAAAGTGCATTTGGAGACAGCTTGCTACACACTGAAATTGTAGGACAATGAACTCCTGACACTTCTGTGAACTCTGTCACTTAGTCTGCTCTTAACTAAGTATTTTCAGGTCTCCATGGGTTACTAACCATCCACCTAATACATTGGTTCCGCTTATCTTAGAAATGTGCTTTCTCTGTCCCTGCTCCTCCACCCTCCCTACCCGACTCTGCTTTGCGTCACCTGTCATATCCACCAGAGCATATAACACTGTTTTGCCATTTTTTTTTTTTCTGTTCTCTTCTTTCCCCTTCCTTTTTTTTTTTTTTTCTCTATTGCTTATGTATAAATGTATGTGTCTTCAGAATTTGTGTCATTATCAGCCTGAAGAAGAGACCTGAGTCGTCTCGAAAGCTTGCTATGTTTACCATCTTTTCAGTTAGCCATTAAAAGGTATCAACCACTGAGGACTCTCAGATTGCAATATATTTTTCTACGTTTCACTATGAATGTTTGAAACCTTTTTACAGTCAGTTTTCTAAATAAAATTTAAAAAATCCAGTATTTTTGGAATGCCCGGATTAAAATAATCAGGAGGAATGACACCATATCAAGATATTCTATATTTTATTACAGTGTAACTTATTAGTCTACAGATGAGTAAGAAAGAGGCATGTATGACTTTCCGAAAGGCCTTAAGCTTTTAGTATTGAGATTTGCAAAGTAGCTGCAAGGTATAATTTATGAGAATTTAGATTGGGTCTTGTTGAAGTAGATACTTCATAACTGGAAGGAAAAGGCTATGTGGTCACACAAAAAAGTGATCAGTTTGTGGTCAGAAAAATTCTGCATGAAAACCGTATCAGGTTTATAAAAAAAAAAAACCAAAAAAAACCCCAGCCCAAATGTATTGTGTTTGTGCACATTACAAACACAGCACAAATAAGAGAACACACACAGACAGACTCACACACTTTATTACCCTCCCTGGCGATACTACGGTGAGCTGCAGTGATTTCTTCCTTCTAGGCATGGGTACTTGCAGGACCTTGCACTGTTACTCAGGCTGAAGTCCTGTAAGTCACTTTGCGCTGAACTTGCTGGTGCACCGAAGGCAAAAAAAATCACTGGAGCTCACCGTGGGATTGGCTAGGAGGGCAAGTATTGGAAAGTTTGTGCTCCAAAACCGGATCACTTAAATGACATGGTACATCTTTTCCTGATTAGGTGTTTGCAATAACAGCTGATCAGGAAAAAATGCAGATGTTGGCACAGAATTTCAGACATCTCAGACTTTGGTCGCTGTACAAAAATGTATACCTTTGTGCAAAAACACAGCACAATAAATGGATCAAAAATGCAGCGTGGGCACATAGCCCAAGAGGTTGTTCTAGCTTCTAATTGTTAAGAAATGTGGCTCAGCTTCTCTTTAGTCAAAAAGGCACTATGAGGATTATTCTTGACCCTTTTTTTCTTGATCTTTGTAACGTTTTTGATGAGAGGGATCTGTGTAAGCCAAATCATACTCCCAGAGATGAGCCTTAGCATCTACCTCTATTCAAGAATCATTTGAGTTCCGGGAAAAGCATTGGCTCACTTTTGTATTTTATCAGATTGCTAAAATATCTACTTCTATACTGCACCCTTTTTGGATATCATTTGAAATATTCTATTTAGATTCCACTCTCCTGTAAATAGTGTTTTCTGCTCTGGAAGTATGCTTTAATGTTGAACAACCATTTCAAGAAGACATTATTCCAATAAAAATAGGAAAAAATCAGCTCACCCATATATGAAGAAAGATGCTCAGGATCCTGGATGTGCCCACCATAGATAGAACAGAAATATAGTGGTCTTTATAAAAACTTGGACTTTATTGAAAAATTTGTTAAAATCGCAGATCATATATAAAACGATGACAGGGTGTCACATGCTATCCCTGAATGAAAGTGAAAAGACAGAAAATAGGGGCGCAATGTGAAGACCTGGTGAATATAGGGATTTATATCAAGGGGCAGAGGGGCCACTAACATGAAAGTGTTTGGCCTTCGGATGTGCTGACCGGACTGGGGGCGCTGTGGAACCGCCAGCTAAGCTGCTTCTCCCGCGTTGCATCTGGGTGTGATCACTTGATTGGGCCGACCGGAAACACGTCACGGCAGGTCCTTCAGCATTACTCCTTGTTGCCAGGCGATGCAAGGTCCTTCGGCCCTGGAGGTTAGATCCAGGAGCTGCTCCTGCTGCTACTCCCTCAGCGAGGGAAGGAGAAGTGTACAAAGAGATCGTAGCTGTCTAGTAGGAGCACTAGGGAAAAAACCAAGGATGGCAAATACTTCTTATATTTATAGAAAACCTTCATTGCCCTTTACAGCTCCACAACGCGTTGCAACAGGTGTACCTGTCTTCATCAGGTGGTGACACCACCTGAATAAAAGGGCAGACATGTTTCAGATGTATCCTTACTTATTGTCTGTGAATAAGGATACGTTGTCTGAAACATGTCTGCCCTTGTGTTTATTCAATTCAGGGATTGCAAGTAACCAATTGTCATTCTTTTTGTATATGATCTTAGGCTCTTTCAGGTGGAAGACTAACAAAGAACAAACATGATCTTCGGTTTTTTTGCCCCCTTTATGACAAAGGTGAGCTACAGTAGTTGTGTTGTCAGAATAAATTTTGATATGAGTCCATTAAACTATTTTAGTTTTGTATTCTCTGAAATTAGTTAGATTGTGAATTGATTTCCTGTAGCCAGATCTCCTGAAATGAGTTTCAGGAGACCATGGCTCCCCCAATTCCTTTAAGCTGGCAATTATGGTTATAGTTGTTAAGAGGAAGATGATGCCTGGCTGTTTCTTTTCTCAAAATGTTTGTATGTAGTTACCAAAAGAAAGATGACTTCTCATGATACGAGGGGACAATTTTCTTGTCTATTGACCAAGAGAATTTTTCCCAAAATGACAGAATGTGATCCAGTAAAATGCTTGAATAGGCATGAGACAATGCAACTGTCTTAATACAGGTGATCATCAAATCCTGGAGAGACAGGACAATCTGAGAAGGGTTTGTCCGAATATTAGACATCTTCAAATTCAATTCAGCTTTCCAAAATAAAAACCTCAAGACACATCAGATGCTGTTGTTGTTCCAGCAGTGTCAGCCCAGGCTTTCTGGGGCACGAGTGACATCCCTGCGGCCAATCAGCAGGCACCTCCCTATCCACTTCCTTCATATGTAATTAACATCCAGATCAAAAGATAGCGACGGCTTCCCTCTCCTCTTCCTCCAGGTAAATGATTTATCAGAAAGAGGGTACAGTGAAGTTGCCGCAGGGATCGCACGACAAGCTATGGGAGAGCCAGTATAGACATCACTAAAATGGTGCCATCACCTACGGAAAGTATAGGTAATAATATTTTACTTGAGTGAACATAGTGATTAAGACTAGATTGTCGAGCAGTGGACAACCCCTTTAAGGAGACTGTTTCCTTTTAAAGGGAATCTGTCAGGTCAAAAATCCATATGTAACATATTATTTTCTAATTCTTTTTTCTAAGCTCTCTCTGTTCATGTATTTCTATCACTTATTCTTTCCTCCTATCCTGTGTAAACTTCAAAATAAAAGATTAATTCAATTTGTCAATCACAGTGAGTTCTCATGCATCATTACACTGTCCTGCCCTCCTGTGATCAGTTATGATATGTGACCCATTCCAGAAGAGGAGAAAGGAGGGGGAGGAGGTGTGTGCTCTTGCTCTTAGCTGCAGCTCTTCATGTCATTGGGTGTATCTGAGGCAAGTGTCTTGTGTGTGCAGTCTGAGATATTTCTATGTGATTAGAAGATACATTACATGTATGTATGAAAACCAAAGTGCATATAAACACATGGAAATCTCGGGCCCTGTTACACGGCACACCATCGTTAACGATGTCGCTTAAACGTCATGGATTTGGAGTCACATCCTTACGACCTCATTGCGTGTGACTCTGCAAAGTTGTAACGATAAATCGTTGGATCGCTAATCGCAGGTTTGAGAACATGTTCTTAAATCACACGATCAACGATCAGCCAACCTGGTATATCGTTGTATTTGACACCACGATAATGTCGTTTACGACTTCGCCCATTCACAGCAATGAGGAGGTATTGTTCGCTGGGTTGTGCGAACGATACCTGCTCACAACATCGTTGGTGAGTCGTCCACGATATCTAGACGTGTGACATCTCACCAATGATGTCAAAACGATGTCTGAAACTACCGCGTGCCCACGAGATCGTTGCCGACATCATTCCGACCTTATGCCGTGTAACGGGGCCTTTACAGACACCACACAGTGCAGGACAAAAAACTCCCGGCCTCCCAGCACAGAAGGAAGTGACAGAACATCAGCTTGGATAGGCGTGGATATTTAAATAACACACAGCCGGACTAATTGGGGGTGAAAGTAATGGAGCTGTACTAGTGCACCAGCTGCCTGCAGGGTGTGAAAATACTCATAGCAAGAATACTACAAAACGTACAATAATGATTTTACACGTTTTTAAAAGGTCTGCCCAGGCACTAATCAAGTGTAATATTGGTATCATACTGAATAATGGCCAGACACAGTACCTTTAAGGAGTCTGTTTTGCTTTAAGGAGAGTGCTTTCTAAAAGCAGATTTTTTTTTTTTTAATATCTGAAGATGTTTTTCTCTTTCCTCCAGGTAAGAGATTATGCAGATATTCTGTTCCCTAATACATGCCACACATTGTAACTCATTTTTTGTGAAAATATAAGGGATGAAGAAATTCTGGATAGTAATACACTAAATAAACTGAAAGTGAAGAATCCTCTGGTCTTGAGAAACAGCATATTTTGAAAATATTTTGTAGGTCTGGTGAACAAGAATCCTTTTTTTTTTTTTTAATTTGTAATCTTACTTATGTAGGAGTTGCATATTGCTCTTATTACTGTCTAATAAAAATATTTGAATCTGGAATGTCCTAATAGGTGTTAGACTAATTGATGGTTGTCATGGTATTGTCTTTCCCTAAGGCTGGCTTCACACTGCAGTTTTTTCACTGATCAGTGTCCATCCAGTTGGTGTGCCAAAACCCGGAGAGGAACTTGCAGAGAAAAACTATAATTGAAAGATTGACACTTGTTCTGAGTTTTGGAGACACTTCTGGTTTTGGCACACAAACTGGATGGACATTGATCAGTGAAAAAACTGCAGTGTGAAGCCAGCCTTAGAGGAATGGTGGATTCACCATTTATCTTGAATCGCTTGTAGGCGATGTATTTGTTGATGGGTTTAGGAATAGGGATGGGCGAACGCGAACTGTAAAGGTCAGGACCCGTAACGAACAGATTGTTCGGTCACAAGGTCCCGAACACAGGTTTCCAAGGGGAACCAGTGTTACAGTTCGGGCCAGGGGCTGTAAAAAAGAAAGAATCAATTTAATAATAATCATTATAATGACAATTACCGCTTCTGCGGCCGCTCATTAACTTCCATCGTATTCACTGCACTCGGCAGACTTCGGCTTTTTCCGGAAGTATTCGAGCGGGGACGTCAGGGTTTACCCGCATTCATTGCCCGAGCGATGAACTCGGGTGAACTGACTGTCACTGTCAGTATCGGCCTGCTTGTCTATGTAGAGCGATGTAGCAGTGCTAACATTGCTCTATCCCTCTAGACTAGGTCGAACCGAAGATTTTTTTTTTTTTTATTAAGATAGATTTTTTTTGTTATATTTCTAATAAAAATATTTTTTGTTGTGTAATACAAAGCTTGCCCTAACCCCATTATTACCCAGCAAGCCACCCGCTGGAAGAGTTCGATACAGCGCCAGAAGATGGCGCTTCTATGAACAGGCCATTTTCTGGGGGCAGCTACGGACTGCAATTCGCAGCCGGGGAAGGGGGCGAGGGTTGGGCCAGAAAGCTTGTGCTACCCTGCGCTGTGGAATTCCAACCCCCAGTTGTACCTGGCTGGACCCAAAGGTACCTGAAGGAGAGCCCGAAGCGCTGCGGCATCGTAAGGGGGAAGGGGGGGGAAGGTAACTCAGGTCACCTGATCACAGCTCAGGTCATGCCACCTGAGCTGTCCTTGGGTGACCCCAGTGTCTCCCTGGTTACAATACTGCAGATCGCGCTCCTTACGCAAATTATGTACTGAGCTGTAAGAAGATTGCACCAAAATGCATGAAATCTGTGGCAAAACCCGGGAAAAACATTGCAGTTTTTGTGCTTTTTTTTTTTTGCCCAGGAGATGAAGATGAACACCTTGGACACAATGCATGCGTTTCAGGCCTAAATTGCACCAAAAAGCATGAAGTACGTGGCAAAAACTGACTTTTTGCCACATATTGCATGTTTTTTTGGTACAATTTAGGCCTAAAACTGCGTGCATTGTATCAAGGTGTTGATAATCTCATAGCCAAAAAATGCACAAAAACTGCAATGTTGGGGGACATGGCCTGGTAGCAATGGCGCTGGCTGTGTGATTCAGGAGCTCCAGGTAGTGCAGGCACAGAAGCGGCTTTACCCAGCACATACTAAGAACTGTGACCCCAATTAACTCACCGCACCTTCCGGGGACACCAGAGACCCGATGGGTAAGACCAAACCCGCCAGCAAACCTTCTATAAAGCGCGTATCTGACTATTTCCACACCAGCGGCAGTTCCTCTCTTTCCTTAAGTAAGATGGCGCCGCCCACCCCCCGCGGCTGTGTTCTTCCTGAAGCCCCAGGAGACTCGGAGAAGATGGACGCTCCCCTCACCAGAGGAGCAATGGAGGACTTGTTAGCTGGTCTTAGGACCTCACTGCAAGCAGGACATGCGGGGCATGGAGGCCGAGCTTCGCAGGGAAGTGTCTGAGCTAGGCACGCATGTGGATGGTCTGGAGACTAAAATGGCGGAACTGGTCCGCTCGCACAATGACCTGCTTGATTCTCATGAACAACTACAAGGCAGGACAGACGGAATGTCTGCTAAAACCCTCGATCTCGAAAATCGGTCCCACCGCAATAATGTGAGAATTCGGGGTATACCAGAGCAGGTCGCCCCCCAGGATCTCCGTACACTCCTCCAGGGATTCATTGCAGCAGCCCTCCCTGAGACCCCCAAGGAAGTCCTTATCATAGACAGGATCCACAGGGTTCCCAAGCCCTCCTCAGTGGGAGAGGATCGCCCTAGAGATGTCCTTGCAAGGATACATTTTTTTTTTTTAACTTAAAGAAGATTTCCTGCGTGCTCTGAGACGACAACCACAGCTCCCAGAGCAATATGCATCCCTGGAGCATCCTGCTCTTACTGACTATTCCTTCACTTCCTCTCAAGTTCTTATTGTGTTCTCTCCATTCCTTGTTTCCTTCCCTTTTGCTCAAACCTTGCTCTTACACTGCCCTTCTCCCCTCCTCTCTTTCCACATCTTTATTATTCAATTATCTCTCCACTTTTGCTTCCTTGATCTACCCCTTGCACTGGCCCCTTTCTTTTTCTTGTTCTATCTTCTCACTCAGGTCGAGAATTCTTACTTTCCCCATTGAGTGTATTCCTCTCACTATTCTGTGCAGGATTAACCCCTGCAGCTACAATGTTGTTCTACCGCTTGTTGATGTTTTTGTTTATTACTCCCGGTACGTCCCCCTTCCCCCCTCCCTCCTGTGACCCCCCTTCCCCTACAACAGCACCTATTATTATTGAGGATAGCCTACTTCTTCTTAATTCTGCAGCATGTGAATTATATCCCCCCTATCTGGATCCACCATGACTCTCTTGGCGACTTCAATAATCAATGTCAACGGCCTGAACTCACCGGGCAAATGGAGATTGGTCTGGCACCAGTTGAGGAAAACCCACAGTGATTCAATTTTCTTGCAGGAAACCCATCTGCTGAGTAAGGACTCTCACAGAATGGCATGCCCGGACCACCCTCTAAAATATTTTCGCCTGTAACTCCTGTAAAAAAGCGGGTGTGGCGATACTGATTCACAAAGGAGTTGACTTTTCCCATACTGAAATTATTGCTGATCCTTTGGGTCGTTATATTATTGTATGTGGTATGATGAACAATATGAGATATACGCTGGCTACAGTGTATGGTCCAAGTACTGGGCAGCATGACTTTCTGAAAGCCTTTTTCCCTATCATGGTGATGCATGCACAGGGTTGTAAACTGATAGCGGGAGACCTTAATGCCCCTATGGAAAAGCGATTAGACTGTTCCAACCCGACTATCTATAGGGGCGATCTGGGCCACCTAGTGTCTCAATTCCACTATCATGACATCTGGTGTTACATTCACCCGACTGAAAGAGACTATACTTTCATGTCCCCTCGCCATGGCTCCATGAGCAGATTCTACTATTTCTTGTAGACGATTCCTTGCTCAGTCACTGCTCCTCAGCAGAAATCGGTTCCATACTTGGTCCGATCATGCGCTCGTCTCACTAGTAAAAGTCGACCCTGCTTCCATTAAACCCCGGCCCTTTGGAGACTAAATGAGTATCTCCTGACCTCAGCCTCCAATGTTGACCACATTAAAACCCATCTAGACGATTACATCAAAACATAATGATGACTGTACGGTTCAGCCAGATACCCTCTGGTTTGCTCATAAGGCCGTAATTCGTGGAGTTTAATCCAATTGGCTTCACAATCTAAAGTAGACATAACCTAGCGGTTTCCGCCCCATTATCTAACATCAAATCGCTGGAGGCCCAGCTCAGGACTTCCCCCGAGGGGACTACGCACCATGGTCTCATTGAAGCTAGACAAGCTCTTAGAGCTCTTCTATTAGTAAGAGCTGAAAATAATTTGAAAAAAAATAAAGCTAAGTATTACGGTATGGGCGACAGGGCGGGCTCTCTCTTGGCTAGTCGGGAATAAGAGAAGGGTAGTGGAGTGCACCAATCCAATAATTTCTTGTTTGTTGGGTGCATGATGGTTTCTCAGGTGCGCAACCCTAATTGGGCATATGCTGAGGAGTTTAAGCAGTACTAAAGTATGTACATATAGAACTGCACATTTCGATACAACTTAAAGAATTTACCTGCTGACACACCCCAACCAACCTCTGAAACTATCCGGACCTTTCTTTCCAAGGCTGCTCTTCCCTCCCTGTCCCCCTCCCAACTGGAGCCCCTTAACGCACCCTTTTCAGAACAGGAAATTGCCAATGTTATCCGCTCCATTAGGAAACACATGTCCCCAGGCCCAGATGGCTTCTCCTACTCTTACTATTCTTCCTTTGCAGCACTTTGCAGCACTCCATATATTCTAAAACTCTTCAATTTTTGGCAACAGGAGGGCACTATCAAGAGTGAATGCCTAGAAGTCTTGATTACTACTATACCTAAGCCGGGCAAACCACTCAGCTTCCCAGGTGACTTTCGCCCTTTATTACTTCTCAATTGCGATCTTAAGCTCTATGCCAAGCTGCTGGCCAATCGCCTCCTTACTGTATTACCTCCTTTGGTCCAACTGGATCAGGTTGGTTTCATCCCTGAGCGTCAGACCTCTGATGGTATGTGTAGACTCTTGAATATTCTGGAGCTGACAGAGAGAGAGCCCCCGATGCATTCCTGTCCCTGGAGGCTGAAAAAGCGTTTGACAGGGTGCACTGGGGGTTTCTGGATGAGGTCCTCTTGAGGTTCGGCCTTAGGGGCCCAATACGCAATGCCATTCAAGCTCTGTACTCATCACCCTGTGCGGCAATACGCGCTTCGGGATTTATTTCCTCTCGATTTGATATTTCTAACGGAACTTGTCAAGGCTGCCCACTCTCCCGCCTAATTTTTGCCCTGATAATGGAGCCCCTTGCTGCAATTGTTCGAGATCACCCAGGTATCAAGGTATAACAGTTGGCCCCCTCGAACACAAAATTGGGTTGTCAGTCCTGCAGGAATTTTCCCTTGCTTCCTATTATAAATTAAACCCTTCCAAATCATCTATCTTCCCTCTCAATCTCCCTCCCCGAGACCAAATCGATCTTCAATGCCTCTTCCCTTTTCTTTGTTTGGACCAATACTGGGTTTGCGTACCTGGGAGTTCACATCACCAAATTATCTACAATTATCAGAACCAACTGGGAAAATCTACAGTCAGAGATCTTGCAGGAGCTTAACCGACACTCCATATTACAACTACCATGGATTGACAGAATTCAAATTGTGAAAATGTCCATTTTGCCCAAAGTATTGTAGCTTTTACGGTGCCTCCCTCTTCATATCCCCTCTAAATACTTAAACTCGTTACAAGCTACCTTGGGATGTTTCATATGGAATCACAGACCTCCCAGGATAGCCAGGAAGATCCTTTTCCTCCCGTATGTGAAGACGTGCATTGGGAGTTCCTAATATCTCAGCCTATCATAAGGCCTCTATAATGGAGGCGGCCGGGGCTTGGTGGTCCTGCTCTCCCACCTCTCTGTGGATGCAAATAGAGCTGCATCACTCCCCCTGCCGTCGACTACATTATTATTAGAGGTGGGTCTTCTGCAGCTCAAGCCTCTCTCTCCCTACTTAGGGACGATGACAGCCCTCTTGAGGATCTGGTCAAGAATGGGAAGGACCCATCTTCCCTTTCTACACCGATATATTACGCTCTCAGCTACGGAGCACTCTGTAGACTCATTATCCTTCCGAGATTGGAAGGCACAGGGCATAGCGTATATTTCAGAGCTACTAGATGACACAAATCACCTACGACTATTCTCCTCTTTGGCGTCAGACTTTGCTCTTCCCAACTCGACCTTCTTCAGGTACCTCCCAACTTCGACGCTTTCTGACCACTGTACACTGGCCTGCTGTTGATTTAGATACTATAAAACATAGCGCTGCAAAACTTTCTCAAATCCGGCCCATCGCCCAAACATGGGGTTTCTATCTTTTACAAGGCTGTGGTCGAACCCGACAGACAGGCTAAACTCCCCTATATGTTGAGGTGGGAAAGCTTTTAACGCAGCGCTAGATGACTGACATGCAGCGTCTACACACACTTCAAGATATTCCTCATGCATTAATCATTTGGAACAATCCAAAAAGGATTCAACTAAATTGGTATCTTAACCCTGAAAGGATAGCCAGATTTGACCCCGCTAACCCTCGGGTTTCTCCCCTCTGTTGGAAGGGATGCCCTCAGGTTGTAAATGTCCCCCATGTGTGGTGGGATTGTCCGGGCATTAGAACCTTCTGGGATATTGTGGAGCGGCTCTTGTTGGAACTGGGAGGTGTTCCCGTGGCTCCGACACCACAGATGGCTCTTTTGGGCATAGGCCTGGAGGCTATTCCCCAGCCTCTGAGGCCTATTTTCACCAATGTGTTGATAGCCGCCAGGCTGTGTGTCTCAGCATACTGGAGGACGCCTAAATTTCCATCCAGACCGGAGTTGCTCTCTCGACTTAATACACACTTCCAGCATGAGCTAACCCTCTCACACACTTTGACGAAAAAGCTGAAGGTACTTCAATGGTGGGGATCCATGGGTCACGTCCCAATTTAATTCAGTGCAAGTTTCACTATAATACTGAAATTGCTCCATTTTGAGTAACTGTTTTGCCTTTAGTTCCTAAGGCCCTCCTCATTTAATTCACTGCGTTATATTTACCTTGTTGTAGATTGCGGTGCCTCTGGCTTCCTCAATCCCCCTCCTCCCCCCCATTATATAAATGTCCATGAATTGAGGAAAATCAAGCGTGAAGCTGCCAAGATGCCATTTGCCACCAGTTTTGCCATATTTCAGAGCTGCAAAATTACTGGATCAAAAAGCACAAGGTGTGCTATACTCAGGGACATGGCCAAGGTAAGGAAGGCTGAAAAACGACCACCTTTTAACAAGAAACATAAGATAAAACGTCAAGACTGGGCCAAGAAATATGTTAAGACTGATTTTTCATTCATGGACTGATGAAATGAGAGTGACTCTTGATGGGCCAGATGGATGGGCCAGAGGCTGGATCAGTAAAGGGCAGACCACTCTGACTCAGACGCCAGCAGGTGGAGGTGGGGTACTGGTATGGGCTGGTATCATCAAAGATGAACTTGTGGGACCTTTTCGGGTTGAGGATGGCGTGAAGCTCAGCTCCCAAACCTACTGCCAGTTTCTGGAAGACAACTTCTTCAAGCAGTGGTACAGGAAGAAGTCGGTATTGTTCAAGAAAAACATGATTTTCATGCAGGACAATGCTCCATCACATGCATCCAACTACTCCACAGCGTGGCTGGCGAGTAAAGGTCTTAAAGAAGAAAAAAATAATGACGTGGCCCCCTTGTTCACCTGATCTGAACCTGTGGTCCCTCCTAAAATGTGAGATCTACAGGGAGGGAAAACCGTACACCTCTCGGAACAGTGTCTGGGAGGCTGTGGTGGCTGCTGCACGCAATGTTGATCGTAAACAGATCAAGCAACTGACAGAATCTATGGATGGATGGAAGGCTGTTGAGTGTCATCATAAAGAAAGGTGGCTATATTGGTCACTAATTTTTTGGGGGTTTTGTTTTTGCATGTCAGAAATGTTTTTTCCAAAATTTTGTACAGTTATATTAGTTTACCTGGTGAAAATAAACAAGTGAGATGGGAATATATTTGGTTTTTATTAAGTTGCCTAATAATTCTGCACAGTAATAGTTACCTGCACAAACAGATATCCCAAGATAGCGAAATCTAAAAAAAACCTACTCCAACTTCCAAAAATATTAAGCTCTCATATTTTTGAGTCTTTTGGCTTGATTGAGAACATATTTGTTGATCAATAATAAAAATAATCCTCTAAAATACAACTTGAGTAATAATTCTACACACAGTGGATGGATGCCAAAACAATGGGTCTCAAGTATCTCGTTACAGTATATCTGAGCATTCAAAATGGCATTAAAAGCAACAAAAAAAAGCACTTGTGTTCTTTGTCCATAACATACACGTGCCCATACCTACCATAACCCAACCAGCAATCTTAGACAATTTATTCACAATGTTGACATCAGCAAATATGGTTTCATTCACGCAGTCTGACATCTGCCCCGTACAGTGAAAACTGGGATTCATCTGTGAAGAGAACAGCTCTTCAATGTGCCAGATGCCGTTGAATGCGAGCATTTGGCCACTCAAGTTGGTTACGACAATGAACTGCTGTCGGGGGCAGACTCTCATGAGAACAACGAGAATCCAGATGAGTATCTTTGAGACGGTTTCCAACAGCTTGTACAGAATTTTTTTGGTTATGAAAACCGACTGCAGCAGCAGCTGTCCAGGTGACTGGTCTCAGTCAATTTTGAAGGTTAAAATCATGGATGCGGAGGTCCTGGGACAGAGTGGTTACACGTGGTCTACTGGGGCTGGTTGGATGTACTGCCAAATTCTCTGAAACGCCTTTAGAGACAGGATATGGTAGAGAAAAACATTCAGTATGGGTAACAGGCTCTAGTGCACGTTCCTGCAAACAGCATGCCAATTGCATGCGCTCTCGACACTTGCAACATTTTTGGGTGACACTAATGAAAAATAGCAATTGTTGCACTTCATGTCTTCTGCTTTGCAGTGTTTAGAGTCAGGATAAATAATGTGATAAATTGGACTTCTACATACATGGCAATACTGAATGACAATTTTTTGTTGATATCTTTGTTTTTAATGGGGAAAAAAGGGTGATCAGAATATTTTTAGATTATTTTTTTTAACATCATTCACGACATGCACTGCACGTATACTGCCCAAGTCAGAAGCCGATGTATGGAGTGGGTTCCTAGGGTGAGTTTGCCCCATACTCAACAGGTAATGGCTGTGTATTACAGCCAGGTCCTGCTTCTAAAAGTTAAATTTTGCGGTCAGCACATGCTGGCATGGGTGTGCACCATTTTAAGAGCCCATCAGTGTGCCTGTGACGTGGTCGCAGGTCACCGATGGGTTGCTAGGACAGCAGGGGTGTCTGCTGAAGACCTTCGTACTTGTCACAGGAGCGCTCCTTTGAATCCTTGTCTGTGGCCATGCTCAAAGGAGACATGCCATGGCATTGCTGTAGATAGCACAAGCTAATAGATCACAGCTTCATATCCCCTAAGACAACCATTAAAAACTGTGAGAAGTAAAAATAAATAAGTTAAAAAAAATTTATTTAAATATTTAAATCACCCTCCTTTTGTTTCATCTAATATACACTTACCTAGTGGCGTCCGTCATCGACTTCTGTCCGTGCGAGGCCGTATCCCAGAAGGCACCGTGATGCCGGAAGCCTACTTCAATTTAAACATCCCTTCTGTCTCTAATCCAGCTTGTTGTTTTTTTTTTCTTTTAAGGCTGCTTTCACATCTGCGGTTTTTTTTAAATCGCGGCAGTTGCGGTGAAAAAACCGCAACTGTCGCGATTACCGCATAACGGCTGCACTTGCGGCAAGCCCCATACAATGCATATGCGGGCTTGCGGCAGGTGCGGCAAGTGCGGTTTTGGCACTTGCGGCAGGTGCGGCCGAGAAAAAAACCACGGCTAGCCGCGTTTTTTTCGCGTCCGCACCTGCCGCAATTGCCAAAACCGCACTTGCCGCACGCCCGTATATACATTATATGGGGCTTGCCACAAGTGCAGCCGTTATGCGGTAGTCGCGACAGTTGCGTTTTTTTTCACCGCAACTGCAGCGATTTAAAAAAAAAAAAAAACACTGATGTGAAAGTACCCTTAGATAACACTGTTTGAATCTCCCAGCATACACGCTTGAGATGTCATCAAGGGGTTGGACTACTACTACAAGCTCGGACTACTGCCCCCTGCTTGTCATTGTGTTATTTTCATTGCCCACTGATAGTGCGCTCCTTTGTCAGTTCTAAAGAAAAGTGACAAGCTGGCATGAGAAATTTTTTCTACAACTTGTGAATTCATGTTAGGGTGGAGGCACACTGGCGTGAGACTCGCGCGAGTGCAATGCGTGAAAAAAACGCATTGCACTCGGGCCAGTGTTGCCCTATCAGGCAGGGCACACTGGTGCAAGTCCCCCGCACCTAACTCGCACTGCGAGTCAGAAGCGAGTGCAATCGCAGCACGCTGCGATTGCACGCGATTATGACGCGCGTGAGGGCAATGCAAGTGTATGGGGGGGGAGAAAATCTCGCCCCCATACAGCACACAGTGCGAGTGTGCAGCCAAAAT